>JAOVYX010009735.1:0-65205 GCA_035668315.1 Drosera spatulata | reverse complement strand
CTAGGTAGCTTCCTTAGCTTCTGTACCTACAAAACCCTTTGGTTTGTTTAGCCTTGTCATGGACTGGGTCTATGACGACATAACGTCACGTGCCGGGCACTCCGGATTTCGGGGCGTTACACAAAATGTCAAAATTCACTAGCCAAACACACCAAACTTCATGAGCAGCATACCAAGTAACATGAGCAGAGAAGCGACATGTCAAATAACATAAGCAACAACATATAAAAAGAACTTCATCTTCAATTATCACATTACCATGCATACAAATTTAACTTCAATGATTCTACATCAGTATCAACAATCCATAACATCATTGTTGATTATAAATAGCTAATCGTACAAAATTATCATATTTTTAATGAATCGATACAGTACAGGACAACTAAGAATGGTTCCGACAAGATTTCCCGTACCGTATCGAAAATTCGGTACGCTCACTCAAGCATTGCCGTCCTGACCAAATTAGCCCGATATGAGTTCCGTTCAGTCCGATACAAATTATTGGGAAAATTTTTCAGCACCCCTAAGTCCACCCAATAAGATGTCAGAGTGATATCCCTAACAATGTTCAACGGACAAGTCGCATTAGATGTTTTTTGTTCCTACTTAAATTTCAATATCAACCTTTATTATATGTCTAATTGTAACTCATAAATATCCACACTAATCGAGTTCGAATAGTATTAAAAAAAATGATTAAACGATTATG
Organism: Drosera spatulata; assembly: GCA_035668315.1. Classification (NCBI taxonomy): domain Eukaryota; kingdom Viridiplantae; phylum Streptophyta; class Magnoliopsida; order Caryophyllales; family Droseraceae; genus Drosera; species Drosera spatulata. The sequence continues at coordinate 64,493 of JAOVYX010009735.1, read as the reverse complement.
ATACATAAGTTTGTCTTCCCATGAAGCAAACCAACTATAAAGAATGTGAAGCCTTAATTAGATCAAACATTTTATATGAACTTAGTTCTCATATGATTGAACTTATATGGAACAATATAATCCAACAATATCTTATAATGATATTCAAGTTTGAATATTAAAATTTGTCTTTCGTTTAATTACGTTTGCACTCTTATTGTCGTACGATGGTTCAAATAGAAAAAAAAACTAGCAGTTTGATTGTTTCAAGAATAACAGTTCACATAGTCATAAAAAACAATTCACATAGCCGTAAAATCATTCACCCCATAAATAAAATTTCACATATCCATAAATAACAGTTCACATAGCAAAAAATAATAACGGTTTACATAACATTATTTACACCAGTAGTTCAACATACCAAAACAACAATTCATACACCAAAGATCACAGTTTACATAGTATCATTTACAGTTTACATATCATTTATGACTTATATATTATCATCTCCTTTTTCCCGTTTCACGAGGGTAACTCGATCAAACAAATATCATTTCTTCCTCCTACAAGTCACGGTTCTTTTCTTCAGATAAACATATACAGTAATACCAGTCCCGTTTTAGTATACTTATTTTCGCTACAGATTTAAAATCAGAATTATGAAAAACTCTAAAGATAATCATCTATATATTTATGCTCTTAAGTGTGGTGTTCGATATCATAGGGCAAATTAAATCAACCAATGCTTACATGTGCTCATGGACAATTTAGACCGATCCCTCATATGGTTCATTTATGACACCATAAACAATTTTCACAATTTTTAAAACCTTCAAAAAATAAAAACAAACAAGTATTATATCAATACAAATCACATAATTACAAAGAAGCAGTTCACATATAATAAAAAAACAGTTCATAAATATAAAGAATCAATTCACACCTCATAAAAAAACCGCTCACAAATATAAAGAAACATTTCACATTAAATAAAGAAGCTATTTACAAATATACAGAAACAGTTCACACAAAATAAAGAATCACTTCACTAATATTAAGAACAATTTACAAACCTTTTTCTCGTCATTCCTCTCCTCATCCATTTCAGCGCCCTTTACTTCCATCTTCATCCACGCCATGCTTTGGTACATCTTTAACAACATATTAGGAAATTGAACCACCAATAATTTAAAAATTCAGTACAAACAAAAAAAATTAAAAAATCAAGTGAAAAAAAATTAAAATTTACAGTTCAAAATACCATCACAATTCACAAATCACAACATTATAATGCACAAGGCATAATTTCACAGTTCGCAAAACAATAAAGCACAGTTATTTCAAAAGACAATATCGTGAGGCTGAAAACATTTAAACGGGTGCATAAACAACAACTTACCATTTCCAAAATGTCAAATACTAGGGGTGTGCATGGGACTGGATGGTCTGGTATTTGACCATTTCCCATCCCGTCCCAACTTTCGATATTTCATAGTTTTTGTTCTTGTCCCGTCCCGTTTTTCCAGTGTCGGTATCCCGGTCTTTTGATATGGGATATCTGATATTTCCCAATTTATGGATACCAATATAAATTAAATTGAGGATAATAACCATTGAAATCAATAGCATTGGAATATGAGAAATTCAAAAATATTATATACTCCGTATGTGATTGAAAGTATAAGAGAAGTTCTCGCTAACTTGCTAGTTGGGCTTATTTTGCTGGTGTGAATTTTAGCTGGTTTGAGTTATTTTACTGGTTTGCAGATGAAGTTCACAAGGATTTTATTGGTGTCCATAAGTATTTTTCTGATATGGTCTCAGGTGCACTGGTTTGATATGATCTGAGGTGACTTTTTGATGACTTTGAAGGCGCTTGGTTTTGAGCTCAGAAGGCTAAACTACAGTTTTTGTGATATATTGTTTGGCTGTGTGGAGTTCTAAATCAATAATGTACAACCAAATCAATATTTTACAAAAACAAAAACTAAATAAATATATATTAGATACAATGGATAATTAATATGAGAATTGTTTTTATCAAAGTCAAAATCCGATCTTGGTCCAGTATCATTGTTCCGGGATTTTATGAAAATCTACCGATTTTTTGATATCGTTAAAAAAAAACTCCCATCCCGACCGATTTTTGCCGATTCCTATCCGGGATGAACCGCTCGGTCTGGGACTTGGTCCGGGACGGTTTTTGGGATACATTTTGCACAGCCCTGAATAAATCACACTCCAATCCAAACCACTCAAACCCTCCCATTCATTTTAATTCATCCCAACACCGACCACGCATAGTTGATGAATTGCACGTGGTACACTATTCAATTTCAGATACATATTCCTAAGATTTGGACGAAATATCATGTGCTTTACACAATAGATTCACACGATACCACTGCGATCAACACAAAATGAATGGACATTACATGCATCAACACAACAGCTGTATTAAACCATAATAAAATGGTATCATACCCCCTCCATCACCCACAACCCAACCTGCAGCCCCCTTCGCCCTCTCATCCCTTTTCTCCTCACTCTCCGACCTCAACAACATCGAGTCCCCGCCGTCACTGCATCATTGGAGACTTGATTTCGTCGATTCTCTAGTCGACGGTTGGGAAAACCATGTCTCCGGTTGAGGGGAATTAGTGAAGGAGACGACTCAGAATTCAAATTCAACCTCCAAGAAGTTGGAAAGTGATGTTCTAGTTCTGTAGTAAAAGAGGAGACACTAAATTAGTGGAGGGAGGTTCGATGGATTTGAATTGGTTGGGGCTAAGATTCGACGATGGCTGTGGAGGAGATTAATGGGTTGAGTTCGTATGGGTTGAGTTAGAAAAGTAAATTAGATTAGGTTTAGACCATATGTGTGGTTGGGTTTAAATAGGGATAGAGTTTAAACAGGGATAAAATGGGTAATTTAAGTGCTTTGGTATTAATTTATAAAATAAACTTTGATTCGATATTTTAAATATGTTATAAAATAACATGGATATTAAAGTGTAGGTTAAAAATTCATTGGGGAGTTAAAATAATTATCCCTTAAAAAAATATACGAAAGTGTTTTAAAGATATCAAAATTTATCATGGAGATAACATTGTCGAAGAAAAATCTTTGACAAACAATCCTTAGAACATTCACATCAGATACATCTAACAGATTCTTTATTTTATCTCTAAAACATATTTTTTATACTTTTTCGAATGTCTTTATTTATCTACGGATATATCAGATTCTTTACTATACAACATACAATATTAAAATAACGATATATAAAATATTTTATATTCATCGGTTATATTAATTTCTTCAATCACAAAAAAAAGATATAAACAAAATATCTTATTGTAAGAGAAATATCTCAGATATTTTAGCCTCATTTGATCCAACGGCGAATATTATCTTCATGGACAAGACCACGTCTTGAGATAAAATAGTGATCCAACGGTGTTTCATCTCTCAATAGATATAATAGAATTGATTATATCCGTTCAATATCTCCTCGCGAAAGAAGTGATTATACATGGAAAAAAAATATCATATTAGGCCAAATTGTTACAGTAAAATTTATTGGGTTATTGTAACATCATTTGTTTTTCCACCGATATTAGTGTATCTGATGTAAAAAATAAATTAGTTATTTTTAATTATTTTTATATAAATATACATAAATAATAAATCTTTATGTATTTAATGTGAATGTCTTTAAACCTAATCCGGTAATCCTACGACAAGAAATGGGCGTAATAAAGTATTCCTTGTATCCCATAATAAATATAATATTTGTCTTTTGTTTGGACATCCTATAATAATTATAATACTATCCTATTTGAAAAATTTTTTATCTAAAAAAATACAAAATCAATCAAATTAAATTATAAAATACATTCACTGTTTTTTATCACCTCTGTTATAATAAATCTTACTATCATCAATAAAAATATTTTTTTTTATTAAATTTCATGAAATTTTTACATAAATAAAAAAAATTGTGTCAATCAATTAATTCCCACACGAAGCGAGTAATAGACCCAACGTGACTTGGGATGCTAAGCTGTTGGCCGAAAACAACATCCATTTTCAGCCATTGATTTCTTTGAGTTGGCTGAAGCAGGGGGTTGATCTGAACAATGGTGATGGGATCAATGGTTGAAAATGGCCAACAGCGAAGGTGTTGTTTTTGACCAACAGCCACGTGACTTCCACGCCCACATCACATGAGCCTCAAGGAAACCAAACGGGTTCCCCTTTTCCCCCATTGGCGCTCAAAAACGGGATCGAAATCGCGACTCCCAAATCGTCCCAATACCTTCCCCCCTCCCCACCACTCACCAGTCACCTCCCACAACAACAAAAACAAAACAGAAAACACATAAAACTACAAAAACATTTCCATTTTTCCATTAATTCCATTTTCACTCGAATCGAGGCGGCGACGAAGGCGGAGATCGACGAGATTGATCGAGCATGGGATCTGCTTCGATCAACAACAACACTCAGATCCAATCCAACAGCAACGGCAGCACCGGCGGCGGCGGCGGCGGCGGATACGATCTGTCCTTCAAGATCCTGTTGATCGGAGACTCGGCGGTGGGGAAGAGCAGCTTGCTAGTCAGTTTCATGTCCGATTCCTCCGTCGATGAAGACATCGCTCCCACCATCGGTACGGCATTGTCTTTTCATTGTCGTAGTTTGTGATTTTTCTGCGGGTTTGTGATTTGATTGTCAGGTTTGATCTCTCGATCGCTAATTTGAATTGTACGGACAATGTGTTTGTTTGGTCTGATGAGTCCGTGAGTGTGTTGGTTGATCTGGTTTTGTATGGAGCGAGAGCGAGCGAGCTAGAGAACTTGATGTCGATTAGTTTCCAGATGAAATTTGAGATGCAGTGATCATGATCGGATGGCGAATCTGGATGTGTTAGGTGTTTTCGTTGTTTTTGCTGATTATAATCTAGCCATACATGGACAACACTGACTTCTTAGAATAGGATTTTGTGCTGAATTGATTGGATCTGCTCCATGGATTTTTGACTTGATGTTATTGGAAGTTTTAGATGTGACTAGATTGTTGGTAGCTATGATCACTAGTTGTTTAGAATATGTATCAGTTGGTTTTCCACATCGAGATGAAGGAAACAAGAGAGTAGCACGCTTACATGGACAATCCATAACTCATCGGTTTAGGTTTTTGAGTTAGATATGACCGAAATGATGTTGGATGCGGCTTTGATTGTTTATGTATTCGTACAAGTCTTTGAAGGAATGCAAGTTTGGAAAGCTAGAAGGTTTTTCCTTGCCCTCAAGATAAAGCAAGTTATATTTGAAGGTGAACTATAAAAACTTACTCCAGTAGAGAAGGCACAGCTCTAATTCCTTCCTTTTCTTGGAGAGGAGAAAAGGGATCGCATCGATTACAGAAAATCTGACGAACTCTCGAGTCTTGACTTATGCAATGCTTTTGACAGGAGTGAGTTTATCTGAAATTTGCATTAGTTCACATTCCCGAAGTTGTATTTTGAGACGAGATCATGATCATGGTGATCTCTACCGTGTGTTCATGTGACTACATACTGAAATGCTTTTTGCCTATTCACTTCTAGGTGTAGATTTTAGGATTAACTTCTTCAGTGTTGGTGGGAAGAGACTGAAGCTTACCATCTGGGACACTGGTAAGAATCTATTGCTGTTTTTGGTGCTCAAGTTGTGTTTGATTGCTAAAAAAAGCTGTAACTGTAAATTACTACATTGATAGTAAAATTCCAAATAACTTCAGCTTACAATTCGCATTACATGTCAGAGAGGGAAAGATATCTATTACATCAGAAGCTTCGGTCAACTGTTGTATCTATTGCATGTTATGAAAATTATTCCTTGGCAATTTTTATTGCAGCTGGGCAGGAGCGGTTCAGAACCTTAACAACTTCATATTATAGAGGTGCTCAAGGAATCATTCTTGGTATGGTTAGTGATTTTCTTTTGATCTGATACTTCTGAAGCACTTCGTAATATGTTAGGGGAGATCAAATGCCAACTTTTAACCAGAGTTCTAGCAACTAGCTTTTCCTAAGTTCGTGGTCATGTTTCACCGTAGGCTTCAAGCGAAATTTTGAACTTGTCTCTGTAGGTAGATTGTACCTTTTAGCCATGATACAAGTAATGCACACATATCGGTCCTGTCGTCCTGACTCTTGAGATGACCCGAATAAAATAAGCACCAGCCACAATGACAGGGTTCAGAACTTTGTGTTCCCTTAGATCGGCCTTTTTTTTTTCTTTTTTTCTTTTGGTCTAAGCTATTGATATGCTATGGTCTGAGCTAAATGGTTGATACTATGGTCTAAGGTACAATTAGGAGCATAATGCTTAGATGAATTGGGTAGGGGCACAATTAATACTCGTACTTTGTTTCTATCGACTTGTGTGCTTTTGCTTTCTTCGAGTAATCACTTGTCCCGGTTTTATCGTAGTGTATGATGTAACAAGAAGAGAAACTTTCACCAATTTGTCCAACGTTTGGGCCAAAGAAGTGGAGTTATATACCACTAATCAAGACTCTGTAAAGATGCTTGTCGGCAACAAAGTTGATAGAGTGAGTCTCCGTTCCCTCGCTTGGCATTTTTTCACAAATTTTAATCAGAGGTCGATCCTCTCAACTATGATGGTCCATAACCATGTGCTGTGATGTGTTGTTGGCCATCAACTGGTGATATTCATCGATGAGTTACATGTACGATTTGATTCCAGGATTCCGAAAGGGTTGTGAGTAAAGAAGAGGGCCTCACGCTTGCAAAAGAGCTCGGAAGTCTATTTCTAGAGTGCAGCGCAACAACCCGAGAAAACGTGAAGCAATGCTTCAAGGAGCTTGCATCAAAGGTTAAGACATTCAAATACTGACTTTTGCTTGGAATCGAAACCATTAACTATTCACAGTGATTCGCTAACAACAGTGCACTAGACACTAAAAAGGCGTTAGCTCGCCTAAATCGGTTCAAAGTGGGCATGACTTTGTTTGCTTCTCATTCTTTCAGATAATGGAGGTTCCAAGTCTCCTAGAGGAAGGGCTGAATGTAAGGAGAAACATTTTGAAACAGAAGCAAGAAAGCCAAACCTCTCGAGCCATGGGTTGTTGCTCGAGCTGATTTTCCCTGTGGCGGAGTCCACCTTGCTCAGAATTGGCTCCTGTAAATAATGTTTAGAGGTGTGTACTAATCGCTTGATTTCAGATGTCAATACACATTAGGATTGGCTAATTCGTGTAATTTATTCCGCTTCTCACTAGGGTACCGCCGTAGTTGTCTATTTTCATAAAACGAGTGAAGATTGATAGAAACGATTAGAGTACGCCATTAGTGTGTTGAGCACAGTTCTTCATATGAATTACCGAAAGTTCAATAGTTCTCTCAAACTGCAATACAGTCCCACGCGGCCACTACTGTTGCTGCCTAGTTTTGGCTGCGAAGCCAGACACTGTCATCATTGGATGGATACCATCACTCGTTTCACAATATTTGGTGTAGCAGTACAGTATTCAGCTCCTATTTATTTACCCCTTCGCTCTCATCTAGTGATTTATTGCAACCACAAAGTGGACTCACTTGGATTTTGCAAATGGGAAACCGCAAAATTTATCGGCCAGAAAGCCTATAAGACAGATTAAAGTTTTCTCTAATCTTCATCTTACTCAACACACAAGCATATGTCAAGGGAAATATCTTCCACACTCCAAACAAATAGTACTAATCAAGCTATTATAATTACGAACCTCCTAAAAACCCAGCAATTTCACTATCTTACAAGAACAAAATCCAAAGCATACAAGGAATCTACCACAGACAGAAAGATTAACCTAATATCACTGTCATTGCACAGCACGACGCTCAAACTCCTCAAAAACGGCACATGCAGGTGATGGTGGTTCAGTAAGATTATAAGGAATCTGCAAAGTAATACAAAACCCTTTAGTACTAATGTTCAAATGTTTAAGATTAAAAGGAGAAGCAGCTTGCATAGAAAACAAGAGCGAACACTAGCTACAGAAAGTCACGCAAATAGTGTGCAAGGAATTTACCTTGTCGTAAGCGTTTTTCGTAGTAGGACATGCGCCATTATCCAGCAATAGTCTAACAACATTATCATGATCCCCTCTTGCTGCATGATGAAGAGGCTGCGGAACAAAGAAATTTAAAAATAACACCAATGAACAATACTCGCATATAATGTGAGATACATTAAGCAGTCCGACTATCCTCATCTGATGAATAAGAGTTCCAAATATTTCCACCGCTGCCAAGGGAAATGCTGAAGAATGACGTTAAGTTTGGGACGAAGTACCATTTCTTAGCTGGCAAATTTTCTAAATCAAGGGGCAACTATAATCCACATAAAGACATTATGTTTTCACTCCTACACTCACTTCCAAGCCCTAGATGTGAGACGAAGAATGCAAATCCCCCTCATAGCTTGGAGTAGATTAGCAAAGTGCCAGGATAAAAGTAACGCTTCCTTTACCAGAGACAAGAAACTTTGACGTAGGAAGACATTCATGGAAATAGCCATCAGTATGAACTTTATGTTCATCGCCTTCCCCATTGGGATCGTACCATGACCAACAGAGCTTAAGCCTCAATTCATAAGAACGATGATAAATGTGACTTGACCAGAGGGTACTATAAACAAGTATGCTAGAGACAAGTAGTATATCTATGAATTGCTAAAATTCTGGTATACTCACAGTATCGCCTTCATAGTCAGCAGTGTCAAGCATCCTCCTTTTTTGATCAGGACTGGTTGCGCTATTGAGCAGAAGTTCAACTATATTGAAATATCCTACCAAGCGTCAAAAAGAACAAGTTTCAATCATGTCGTGCAAGCGCAAACCAATTAAGAAAATGAAATAACTGTGTCACAAATACCACCAGCACATAACAAAACTAGCCAACACCCAAGTACAAAACTAGCTAAGAGTTCATACCAATGAACTGCATGCAAAAAATTCGCTACGAAACCCATATAAAAAGGATAACCCATTGTACTAAACACTCACACTTGAGATATAAGACATGTAAATGTGACTCAAGTTATAACACGCAACGGATATAACAACCCAAACATTCGGAATCATGGAAAGGGACGGAGGAAAAAAGTACACAATCTTATGCCTATTGTGTACAATTGAAAAGATTGTTTCCTGATACATACGAATGCCCTGTTTAGGCTTGAGCATTTAAATTCCACTAGTTCACCTCATACAACCAAAAAAATATCCTGTAGCAGCATGATTCGAACTCAAGAGCTCTTATCATACCAAATCCAATACCAAGCCGAGGAACTCACCACCAAAGTTTCAATCTTAAGGAAGATGGCTATAGATTTTTCTATTTTACTAAGATAAGTACATACCTCCTGCGCAAGCATCATGCAAAGGAATAGCGCCATCTTCATCCTTCACCTCTATGTCAGCTCCTCTTCCAATAAGTAGCTGATAGCCATGAAAACTAACAAATGAACTCAGATCATATTTATGCCTCGATGTCTTGAATCTTGATAACGATAGATGGAGCCTAATAGCAAACATTTGTAGATGGACGGAGTAAACCCAAGTTGGAAGCTAAACCTGGACACAAGGAAAATTGCCGTAGAGACAGGAGAGGTGAAGAGGGGTGTCTCCATCTTCAACTGGCTCGTTAATGCTGCCATTGAAGTTATCTGCACGCTCAATTACACAAGAAAAAACCATCAGCATTCAGTAGAAGAAAAGCGAGTCACAAATCATGTGAGAAGAACACTTAGTTGAAGCACAAGATGCTGCCTTAATTCATCACACCATGAACTACGAATATATTCCGTATCACATCAATCCTATACAGTATTCCAATACAATTGATTTCAATCCCTTTAATTACAAGCCTTTGCTCAAGCAGGGTGCAACAAGAACATCGCTTCTAACCATGAAACCAATCAACTCATTGAAGTCCTAAGAGTTTTTCTCCTAAAACTTCAAAATTAGGATCATCTTGATAAACAAAAAGCAACATTACCTCCATCAACCCCATCAAGTTTCCCATAATGAGGACAATGTTGAAAAAATTCCTAACGAACCAATCATAAAATTCGTGTCAAGAATAGTGTTCCAAGCACAAGCCACAAGTTATGGAACAATTTTCCAATGTTTAACCATTGCCGTTTATCAAATATTGAAAAGTCGAAACAGTTTATTTAAGTATTGATTGTCGGCTAACACACACGACACACCTTCACCATTTTATCAGGACCGACTCTTGGTTTGTCGTCGTTGGCGCATCTAAGCATTGTAGCACCTTCTAACGTTCGAACAGTCAAAACAACGTATTATACAGATGTGTTTAATGACCATTAGAATTGAATGATTTGAGGTCGAGGAACTAATCAGTGGTCACTTAAGTAGCCTTTCAAATCTTATTTTACAAACCTACACCACACCAAAGTACCTCCCCGTAAAAAAAAGGCCACCTTTGCTATAGCACCTGTTATTTTGAGAAGATTCATTCTTAGATCAAACAATGTCAAAATAATTCTTAACATCACTTCAAAGTATGCAACTCATTCTATGAATTATGTTACCTGACAAATTTATGTTTAATCATCGCGTGACACAAGTGAAAGCTTACATCGATAAATAGATCCCATACAAACACTGCATTTTTTAATTCGACGATGAGGGAATCAAATAAATTGCTGACAACACTCTATTCTCAATCACAGCCATCAAATTCATCACACAAAACCCTAGGAATCTCAACTCCACACTCAGCACAGCACCACCAACAATCCTATCTCAAAACTATCAAATCAACCACCACAAAAACGACGCGCAACACAGTCAACGGAATAATCAGTTAGGTGATTCACCGAGAGCAAGGCGGAGCGCGTCGACGTCGCCGCGAGTGGCGGCGGACGCGAGAGCTTTAATCGCCGGATCAGTGGCGTGCTCTTCTTCTTGTTGTTGTTCGGCGAGGATTCCGTCGTCGACGTCGTCTTCGTCGATTAGCCGCCCCAGCACCGCCATCTCCGCCGCCGCCGCCGCCGCAGTTCAACGATGACCGAGTTTTTTGGGTTGATTCTTATGCGGATGGCTGCGGGTTTGGGCCTCTGCCTATGTTTGGGCTTACAATTATAGGCCCATCATTTGTATGGGCCATGAGATCTTGGAGTTTTGCTTCTCTAGTGGGGCGAGGCCCAAGGCATCCGAGGCCCATTGATCGTTTTAAATAATAATACAAAACAGACCCTAAGTCTTTATTTGATACTATCACCTTGGTTTCTGGGTTTTTATTTTTGTTTCACTGACTGATTAAAAAAAATATTTCTTTCTGATTTCTTCTTTTTAAATGGATGAAACAGAAGTATAAAATCAAAAAACAAAAAAAAAAAAACGTGTTTTCGTTGTTTGTTTTCTGTTTCATTTGGTACAATATTCAAGATCGCTATTGATTTTTTGTTATTGATTTTGGTTTTCATAGTTTTGAGCATCAATATCAAACTGCCCCTAAGAGTAACATCAATAAAGGAAAGAAAAAAAATCCATATTATTGAGTCTAAACCCTTAATGTATAGAAATTGAATGATTACTAAACTTTAGTTTAAGATGGTCTCAGTAAGCATCAAGCGTAAGGACTCGTCTATTTGAAAAATAAATCTACAATGTGTGCGTAGTAAGGCTGGTTCAGATAGGAAGGTAGCAAGTTTGAAAACATTGAGATCATGAATAAAGGGAAGTAAGGCTTGAGCATTTGGTCTATAGTAAGGAATGGCTAAGCTTGGACAGCTTTTGAGAAAAAGTTACTGTATCAAGGTACGAACTGAGTGAAGCAGAAGGATCCATAAGAAATCAAAGTTCATAGGATATCTTTTGCAAAGTGCCAGTGTCTTTTCTTGATACATTACTCGATTATCAAGAAAAGATAGAAATAAGGGATATAGCCATATTTTAGCTATATTGTATAATCAGTATAAAAATCCTTTGTGTATTTACATTACTGTTTTCAGAATAATTAACTCTATTATTAAACAATTTTGACTTAAGACTAAACTTAAGAGAAATCAACTTCTGCATCACTGTGGCAACCTCTGAACAATCGTACTTTCAAACTAATCATTATCAGTTTGAAAGTAGATTTTGAAAAAAAGACTATTCATCACTCCTCTTTCTAGTCTCCATTACAAGCATATTAACGGTCTTAAACCTTTATTTTTATAAAGTGTATCCTCAATGCTGCACCGAAAAAAATAATCCGTAAGTAACTAATGCTCCACGCATGGAACGAAAAGTTAGCCGAGATGTGTGGGGGGAGTCGGATTCTCTGCATTTGGAGTCCAACAGCACAAGTGGTGCTGTTCACTTGTTTTTTTTTTTTTTGACAATCAAAAAATGTGAAAAAAAAAATTAAAATCCTATTAAGAAAATATCAACTCTAAAAAAAATCTAAAAAAACTAATTTCATAAAAAACAATCAAAAAATAAAAACAATCCCTAAATCATTGAATAAACCTGACCCGTTGGATCAATAATTCAACGATTCAGATGCTCCATGGCACACCAACAGTCGTGGATCCCAATCCTTTGTGGGGGATGATGATTCTTCTTGAGAAGAGATAGTAACATTGTCTTTTGACACTCTGAGTTATAACCCTCCTTAGTCCTTGTGGGTTGCATTAAGCAACTCTGTATCTACTTTTGATTGTATAACAATTTTAAGGACTGATCACATAAACTTCAACTCTCAATGGTCCTTCGCCTTTTTGCTGGATCTACTTTTGATACGAGAAAACAAAACGAGGGTGGAAACTAGCCATCGCTAATTTGTTTCTTTCTTTAACTTCTCTGTAGCCAATGCCAAAATCCAACCTTATGCGTATAACTCTATGCATGCTCTGCCATATGCTTTCATGTGTACGGTATACCCACTTCCCCTATAGCACATGGCCTTCATCGTTTTCTCAAAAGTTTTGTGCAAGTAGGGAGAGACATTGCAGAGCAGATAAAAGTTGGAAATAAACTTTACCACAAAATAAAGAAAATCGGAATACTCGAAAACGATAAATTAAGGATCTATGTGTGAAATTATCAAACAAAAAAAAAAAAAAAAGATCTATGTGTGAACTATTAATATGTTAGTTCAGATTAATCAAAAATAACAAAACAGAATGACAAACAAGGAACAAAAAACTTAATCGAGACGAGAAAATTCTCTGTCCTTAAGACAATATTTTTTCGTCCTAGTGCTATCGGTTACTGACAATCTATCTCTCAAGATACAACGACTAAAAAAAATCTTTGAACAGGAGCACGCTAAACTCGAAGGAACGTCATACTCTTTGGTGTTCCGAACTAGACCTAGACACTGACGGATGCAAGACACACTGAACGTCAGAAGAGAGGAGAGAGCTGGATGCAAGAGGAGGCTGTGATTCTGTGGGTTTCAGTCTGTGTATTGCACCTTCTGAGTGTTGGTATTTATAAAGCTGCTGAAAACATTCTGGATTTTGGAGGGAAAGCATCAGACTGATTTTGTTATTAATAACTATCTACTCTGTCCACTATTTCTTTGACTGAGCTGGACTGGAGATTGGGCCTAGGTCGGACTATCCATAGATAAATTGGACCGAGCAGACGTATACATACGTGTGTCTTGGACAACACCTAGGTTTCCTCACACAAAATTGGATACCCCTTAGGGTCCCAATCTCTATATCACACTTGATCCTTATAAGGGACTCCTACCCTTACAAGAATTTCAATGTGAGTAGCACCCCCATTCTCTCACAACAACATTACACATCATCAATTTTAGACATTAATATTTTATTCATCCGAAATCGATTACTAGAAATTAAATATGATACATTCATCTATTTCAAACGTAGTTTACAACGAGTCCAAAATTATAATGTTTCATCAATAGAAACACACTTAAAATATGGTCTGAATATGACCGATTTTACATATGAACTATTCTCATCTTTGACCATTATAAGTAGATCATATCTTCTTCTTTTTTTCTATTGTTTCCGTAATCCACGGTCAATGTGGAACGACTTAGTTCATTCTGTTTTGTAGAAGTCTTAAGGTTATAATGTGTAATATCCTTGAATTTTTTGGATAATTATAAATATATCTAACCGTCTCGTGTTATTATTTTCATGAGATATTACGGGTTTAAATCTATGTAAGAGGATCTTAGGGATATCTTTGAAACGATCGGATTAACTTGAAACAATTAAATTCTCAACAACCCGTTAACTACTTTCGTAAAAATCTCCACAACATGCCTATATACTAGTTTCAATCCTACGTCAATTTCTTATCAAACCTGAGCATCCCAGCAGAGAGGAGAGACGAGAAAAGGGTAAGTGCTTCGTCTTCGGGCTTGCTTATACCAGCCTTTCCCGACACCTATGAGTCTCCTTGACCCTCGACAACACATCCCCAACACCGAAAACAACCAAGGACGGCTGTATTCAGTCGCCCTCAACAAGCTACGATGGCCACGCGCGACGATGTCGTCGTCCTTGACCTCGCCTGGATTCCCCGATCAAGATCTGGTCGTCCCCTATCTCGGCGCCCCTTTCCCGATCACAGCCGGCCATCCGGCACCGCCCTTGTCTTCGTCGCCGCCGTCGAGGCCGGAATCAGCCTCGTCGCCTCTTGCCGTCGACCCCCGTGCACTGGACAACATTCCTCGCTCCTCCTCGACCTTGTCGGCCTTCCCGGCGTCCTCCGCCCCGCCCTGTCTGAAATCGCCTTGAGCCCAGCCCCTATCCTTGTTCAGCGAGATGTGGAAGGGGATTTATCCCCTATGAACGCATATTGGGATTATGTACACTTATGTGTACATAATATATTATTTTTAACACTTTACTGTGTTACGAGGATGATTATATTATTAATTTTATTGTAGATATACATGATACACAATAATAGGATTAAGCGCGAGTTGAATTTGGTAATTTTCAAATTTTAATCATGATAAGATAACACGCATCGTTACCTTAATTTAATTTGTACATGCGTGACTGATTGATGTGACTGTTTGATCACATACTTGCATGTTATATTAGAGAAAAAAAATCCTGCTGCTCATGACTGCCTTGAATGTTCAATTTGCATGTAAGAAGGGTAACGATGCAACATGTAAGATATTATAGACCATAATAATGATTCTTAAATACTGTTTGTTCCTAAAGTGTAACATGCTTGCGATTTATATTATTTTTGTAACGCACTATCAATCCTGAAAACTTTAGAGAATATTACAAAAATACCTGACCTGCATGACATATGAGAAATTAATGCCAGATAACCCGAATATTAAATTAAATACGACTTTATTCGAAATCGTGAAACGTCATGATAGTCACCTGCTATATCTGAGGGTTCATCACGTAAACTCGTCCCGCGGGTTAATCAGAATGCCAAGAAAAAACAACTGGCGGGACGAGTTTACATGATGAACCCGCAGGAAGCTCAGAACGGAGAAGTAGCTATGACTTATAATATTCAGCTCTTATCTCAACTTTCTTATACACTCTTTGATTCTGGAGCAACTCATTCTTTTATTGAAAAATCGTACCTGGTAAAGAATGAAATGAAAAGTCAGCCAATGACCGAGGGAATACAAGTAGGTTTACCCATAGACTTGTGAGTTAGTTGTTCCTTGAGTGTCAGTAATGATTGGAGAGAAAAAATTTCCCATAGACTTGATTGTCTTGGATCTCCATGATTTCGAGATTGTCCTCGGAATCAATTGGCTTGAAAGACATAAGACAGTTATGGACTGCGAGAAGAAAACGATAAAACTACAGAGTCCAAAAAAAGGGAGATTACTTTTTCATGGAGTAGGATCAAGACCTGACTTGTAGATGGCGTCTGCTATGGTGGCGTGCAAACTTTTCAAGAAAGGGTGTCAAGGTTTCTTATGAAGCCTTGAGTCGACGGTGCAACATGAGCTTAGCATCGTTGACATACCTGTGGTGTGGGACTATCCCGATGTTTTTCCAGATGATCTATCGGGACTACCACCCGCTCGAGAACTAGACTTCAGCATTGAATTAGTACCTGGTACAGCGCCGATCTCGAAGACACCTTATCGCATGGCCCTAGCAGAGCTCAAGGAGTTGAAAACTTAACTTGAAGAACTCTTAGAGAAAGATTATATACGACCTAGTGTTTCCCCATGGGGAGTGCCTATCTTGTTTGTGAAGAAGAAGGATGGAAGCATGAGACTATGCATTGATTACCGAGAGCTCAACAAGATTACCATCAAGAACCGCTATCCTTTGCCTCGAATCTATGATCAATTTGACCAACTTCAGGGAGCTAGCGTGTATTCCAAGATAGATCTTCGATCAGGGTATCACCAGTTACGTATTAAGACAGACGACATTCCGAAGACCGCATTCAGGACTCGTTATGATCATTATGAAATCGTTGTCATGCCGTTTGGTCTCACAAATGCGTCAGCAGTTTTAATGGACCTGATGAATAGAGTTTTCAAACTGTATCTGAACCGTTTTTTCGTAGTGTTCATCGATGACATTCTTGTTTATTCTCGTGATCACCGAGAGCATGAAGAGCACCTACGGACTGCCTTGGAGACATTACGAGCAAATGAGTTATATGCCAAGTTCAAGAAATGTGAATTTTGATTGAAAGAAGTAGCTTTTGTGGGATATAAAATTTCTGAAGAAGGGGTTAAAGTAGATCCTAAGAAAATAGAAGCGGTTACCGAATGGTCTAGACCGACAAATGTTGTTGAAGTTAGAAGTTTCTTGGGATTAGTAGGATATTACCGGAGGTTCGTTGAAAGTTTCTCTAGAATCACAACACCTCTATCTAGCCTTACGAGGAAGACGACGAAGTTTGATTGGACAGAATAGTACGAGAAAGGTTTTCAGGAGTTAAAGGACCGACTTACCTCGACTCCTATTTTGGCTTTATCTTCAGGTGAGGAGGGATTTTACATTTATAGTGACGCTTCCAAACAAGGCTTGGGATGCGTGTTGATGCAGCATGATAAGGTGATAGTATATGCGTCGAGACAATTGAACACATATGAGCTCAACTATCCCATACACGATTTGGAACTTACAACGGTAGTTTTTTCCTTAAAGATTTGGAGGCATTATTTATATGGCATCTCATGCCGGATTTTCACAGATCATAAAAGTTTAAAGTATATCTTCATGTAGAATGAGCTAAACATAAGGCAACGGAGATGGCTTGAGTTACTGAAGGATTACTACTTGGATATTTAGTACCATCCGGGTAAGGCTAATGTTGCAACTGATGCTTTAAGTCGTAAGACCAAAAGGGCAGATGGGAGTCTTCACAAGTTGATGATTATGCAAGAACAGTTGTTTGAAGATGATGTGTATGAAAACACACATCATTTTTTTGTTCTAAATGTTTGTTTTATTCCTCTTGTATTGTCTATTTTATGTTTTTAGCGACTTTTTGTCTTGGAATGTCGGTATTGTTGCGTTTTTATGTTTTTGGGAGATTGACACGAAGTTTGGAACAAAAATGAACAAAAATAAAGAAGAATGAAGAAAATGGCAAAGTCATGTGTTCAAAGACTGTATTTCACAATTTATAGTCGTTTCACATGCTGCGAGAGTTACTATAGCAAAGTTTTATGTCGATATGTTAGCTTAACATGTTTAGAAGTTATTTATAAGTTTTTAGAATTTTTGGACGTCGTTTAGTATTTTTCGTATTAATTTTAAGTGAACAGCATACAGTGTCGCGGCCACTACAGCTAAGTCGCGGGCGCGACGGATCAATTCATCAAAATCCCATGTTTTTAATGCATCATAGGCGTGACATGATGTGTTGCGGCCGCGACGGTCTCCCTGAAGCAAAGCACTGCTTTTCAACTGTCGGATCGATCTGGTCTCAACTTATGCCTATAAATACATGCCCTAGGGTTCTTCTATACATTGTACAGAGCTCAGAAACGGCGGAGACGATCAGAGGAGGTGAAGACGCGACGAGGAGAAGCCTTGGAGGGTATTTCAAGGAGATTTAATCTGCAAACGCATTGTATAGCATAGGACATAAGTTTGGGACGTGTTGAGCGCTGCAAAACCTTCATTCTCAGTAATTCAATCTCTGCAGAATGTTTGTTTTCATTGATATATTTCATTCCATGCTTTGTTTGACGTATATGCGTGAGTAGTTCATAAGTAGGGATGCGTTGATGACCTTTGATGACCTTAAATCATGAGATGATGAGTATATGATTAAAATCAGAGATGTTAATAATATATGATGCATGAAACCTGTTAGAATTACTATATAACATATGTTTATTAGATTGATCACCTAATATACATAGTTTCGAGCTTTAAATCGCTAAATGGTTTTACTTAGTAGCAAATTGATATAATATGATTTAAGCTAATTGTCATATACAATCAATGATTTCATATGCATGTAATATGATTAGTTTAAGCTAATTGCTATGATTGTTATGAGTGATACTTCCATGTTTTGAATCAACTCTTTTGATTAAACCATGTTTGAGCTAATTGAAACGGTTTTAATCTATTGAGTTAGTTTAACTATCCGAGCTAATTCGAGGTTAGAAGCTAAGGAACGTAGTGAGTTAAGCCAAAATTCATTACAGCCATTCATTACAGCCAAAATTCATTACATCTAAAATTTGGGAATATCCTTGATTGATCTAGGTGACTCAGAAGAAATTCAACCATCATCCCTACATTTCTCCCAACTTAAGAAAACTCTTCTATATCTCAGCTTTTTCCTACCTTCTATTCGATCTAGTTAGATTAGGTTTTAGTCGTTTCTTACAACAAACACCCCCCAAACATTAATTTTTGTATTTATAATAGTTCTTTAGAGTGACTAAGAAAAGATAAACAATATTGCAACCGTCCCTGTGGGTTCGACCCTTATTTCCACTACTACATTAATTTAATATTTTTAAAGTGAAAGTGAGTGCATATAAACTCTAATTTGGCTTGCCTACGACAGCATGCATCAGAAGACTTCTGTAAGTTGAACATTACGGTGGTTTACAAGTCCCCTACAAGTTTTCTAGGGTACCTATAAGTCCAACCTACCTTACATGAAGAGATTTTGAAAGCTCAAGAGAGTTATGAACAAATACAACGATCAGACAAGAGGTTCAAGATGGAAAGGCACCGGGATTCGTTGTTCATGAAGATGGATCTTTGAGATTCCATAGAAGGATGTGTGTTTTGAAGGATGAGGATTTAAAGCGAAAAATTCTTGAGGAAGCACATTAGACACCTTATTCCGCAAATCCTGGAGGCAACAAGTTGTATCAAGATCTTCGCCAACGTTTTTGGTAGGATAACATGAAATAAGAGGTTGCTGAGTTCTTAGCCAAGTGTATTGCTTGTCAGCAGGTAAAGATCGAGCACCAAAAACTGGGAGGATTACTACAGCCCTTGGAAATACCGATGTGGAAATAGGATTTAATTTCCATGAACTTTATAGTAGGATTATCACCTACAATTCATGGTATGAACTCAATATGGGCAATAGTGGATAGATTGACCAAGTCTGCACACTTTCTCCATATCAAGAATTCTAGGAGTGTGGATCGTCTAGCGGACGTATATGTGAAGGAGATTGTGAGATTACATGGTGCTCCAAGTTCAATAGTATCTGATAGAGATACTAGGTTATAATCTCGATTCTGGTAAGGTTTACATAAAATATTTGGGACATGTCTTAATTTTAGCACAGTATTTTATCCTGCTTCTGATGGACAGACTGAGCGAACGATACAAAACCTTGAAGATATGTTAAGGACTTATGTCCTTGACTTTAAGGGTTCATGGGATCATCACTTACCGTTACTGGAGTTTGGTTATAACAATAGCTACTATGCAAGCATTGGCATGGCGCCATTCGAGGCCTTGTATGGGAGGAAATGTCGATCCCAATTTGTTGGGATGATATTGAAGATACTCTAGTAGTGGGACCAGAGTTAGTACAAGAGACCGCAAACAAGGTCCAGCTTATTCAAACCCGGTTGAAGGCAGCTCAAGATCGTCAAAAGAGCTATGCATATGTGAGAAGAAGGCCACTAGAATTTCAAGTCGATGAACATGTTTTCTTGAAGGTTTCGTCTACTAAGGGTGTTATAAGATTTGGTAAAAAAGAAAAATTCAGTCCTCGTTACATAGGGCCGTTTAAAATTCTTTCACGTTTCCATGTTGAGAAATTACGAACCCGACCCTAAACATGTGATTCAGCATGAGCAAGTACAACTCACTGAGAACCTATGTTATGAGGAAAGGCCGGAGGAGATAGTAGATCACATGGTAAAAATGCTCAAACTAAGAAAAATGCCTTTGGTCTAGGTACGATGGACTAACCATACCACTCGAGAAGCAATTTGGGAGCTAGAAGAGGATATGAGGAAACGATGCCCTTACTTATTCACAAGTAAGTTCCTGATCTCTACACTAATCAAGTTTCGAGGATGAAACTTCTTGAAAGGAGGGAGAGATGTAATATCCTCAAAATTTTTAGATAATTATAAATACATCTAACCGTCTCGCGTTATTGGGTCGTTACTATTTTCACGAGATATTGCGGATTTAAATCTATGTAAGAGGATCTTAGGGATATCTTTACAACGATCAGATTAACTTGAAACAATTAAATCCTCAAGAACCCGTTAACTACTTCCGTAAAAATCTCCACAACCTGCCTATATATTAGTTTCAATTCTACGTCAATTTCATATCAAATCTGAGCATCCCAGTCGAGAGGAGAGACGAGAAAAGGGTAAGTGCTTCGTCTTCATCTTCAGCCTTGCGTATACCGGCCTTTTCCGACACCTGTGAGTCTCCTTGACCCTCGACAATGCTTCCCCGAAGCTGAAAACAACCAAGGATGGCCGGATTCAATCGCCCTCAACAAGCTACGACGGCCACGCGCGACGATGTCGGCGTCCTTGACCTCGCATGGCTTCCCCGATCAAGATCTGGCCATCCCCGATCTCGATGCCCCTTTCCCGATCACAGCTGGCCACCCCGGCATCGCTCTCGTCTTTGCCGTCGTCATC
Source organism: Drosera spatulata (assembly GCA_035668315.1). Classification (NCBI taxonomy): domain Eukaryota; kingdom Viridiplantae; phylum Streptophyta; class Magnoliopsida; order Caryophyllales; family Droseraceae; genus Drosera; species Drosera spatulata. The sequence continues at coordinate 43,392 of JAOVYX010009735.1, read as the reverse complement.
AAGGCCGGAATCAGCCTCGCCATCTCTCGTTGCGACCCCCGTGCACTAAATTACATTCCCCGCTCCTCCCCGACCTCGCCCAGCCTCAACCACCAGCAGCCGAATGTCGGCCTTCCCGGCGTCCTTCGCCCCGGTCTGCCTGAAACCGCCCCGCCCTGCCTGAAATCGCCCCAATCCCGGCCCCTGTTCTTATTCAGCGAGATGTGGAAGGGGATTTATCCCCTGTGAACGCATATTAGGATTATGTACACTTATGTATACATAGTATATTATTTTTAACACTTTAATGTGTTACGAGGATGCTTATGTTATTAATTTTATTATAGGTACACCTGATACATAGCAAGAGGATTAAGTGCGAGTTAAATTTAGCAATTTTCGGATTTTAATCATGACAAGATAACACACATCGTTACCTTAATTTATTTTGTGGTGGGTGACTTGATTGGTGTGACCATTTGATCACATACTTGCATGTTATATAAGAGAATAAAAATCTTGTTACTCCTGACTGCCTTGAATGTTCAATTTGCATGATAAGAAGGATAACGATGCAACCTGTAAGATATTATAGACCATAATAAGGATTCTTGAATACTGTTTGTTCCTGACGTGTAACATGTTTGTGATTTATATTATTTTTGTAACACACTATTAATCCTGAAAAGTTTAGAGAACGCTACAAAAATACCTGACCTATATGACATATGAGAAATTATTGCCAGATAACCCGAATATAAAATTAAATACGACTTTACTCGAAATCATGAAACACCATGATAGTCACCTGCTATATATGGAATTAATAATATTAATTTCATATTATGTTCTTGATAATTCTGAATCCTAGTTAAGCATAAATCCCTTTAATTATCAATGACTGGGACGGTTACGGTTACATGATATAGTTAGGGAGGGTCTGATTAACCCTTTAGCGTGCACGCAACGACATTAAGTATTGACCGTGTTTGGTTAAAATTAACCGTCGTGAGTCAACTATAGAGATCATAAAGTCTGTTTAATTATTCCTACTACGGCCATACTAGATAAGTATATTAAATTCTTGTGGTAACTTCTCCCATGTCATCAACTTATAAAAGTCACGAAAATTAGCACGACATGACATATAATGTATGAAGAGTCTTAAAAACTTTAATAAAAATTAAGGGTTATGAAATAAGGTTTAACCTGACCAACTTGAATCACTATCCTGTACGTATATAAATATAAGTATTTATATTCTCCTGTCTGGCATATGATTACTCGGTGTTGTTTGCATTACATCCTATTTCTGTATGAAAAAACATGATATAATAAGCATGTCGGATCTCTGAAATGGACATGTATCCTGTCTTACTGGACTTTCGAGCTCACGATTACGTGTTTGTTTCAGGTAATAAAGGATCGTGGAATGAATCGATTCACAGAACGATGTTGATTAAATTCGGTTTACTGTAACGTTTCATTTATATTCCTGGACATTTGATTTTCATGTAATAAAGGACAATGTAAGTTGGACATTTCATGTTAGTTCCCTATGTTTCTGATACTTAAACCCTTTATAATCTTGTCGACTTGTTTCGAATGGACTTTCGGACGTCGATAACGCTACATGTTAAGCAGATATTGGACAGATAATCTTGTGACCTTATGTTATGCATTGAGCATCTTTTCCTCAAAATCCAAACATTAAAACAAAGTTTTCCTTGTTTTCTATCAAAACTTTTTGTGCTCATGTAGAATGATCGAATTCAGTGGATAGATAGTAACTCACCGCCAACTACACGAGAACCACAAACTGATCAGACAATACACCGACCAAAACTAAGATTGTGATGGTCGGTAATTAATTTATCATATGTTTTCACATTAATGGGTTTGTCATCTTGTTAATGATTAATTAAAGTCTTTCATCCTACAGATAGCATTGCACGGCATGTCTAATCGCTTCGAATATCATCGATTTTCCATAACTATTGAATAGTGGCTAGACTTCGGTGCGCGCCAACTTCGTCAATCAAAACAAGTTTGGTGATAACGAGTGAAGCAGATAATGTTAGTTAAGATTTTCGTAGAAAATGTACAATCATGGCATTATGTCCTTTGTATCATTCAAAATGACAGAAGTGTTGAAGATACGTACTTTCTTCATCCCAAAAAGTTTACACAACACGTATTTTGATATTGAGTCTGTGATGATCAAACATCATTTTTATAAAACTATTATGAAATATCAATGATAGATTAAATCATAAATTTTAATTCTGTATCAATTTAAGATTTTTCTGATTTTGTTAAAGAATAAAAAAAAGCTTTTCGAGATATGTGTGGTAATAATTATGAGATGGAGATAATACTACCTAAAAAAACAAATGTTTCATGTATTGTCGGCAAAGAGATTATTAGCTAAGAGATGCATATAAGAATACTCCCTCGGTCTCATAATAATTGTAATATATACGTATTTTGTATTATTGTATACACATGAATATAAGTCTCGTTTTTATATCAAAACACATCTGATCGTTCCGCAACATGTATTAAATTGAAGTACGTAACTTATATGTTTCACGATAAATTTATAAAAAAAAAACGTTTAATCGTCGTTGTACGCGTATCAAATTTTATATCAATATACGTGTTAATTTAAAATATTATAATAATTTTGAGACGAAAAGAGTATGAATTACTCCGATATTGATATCTAGCTCGATTCATTTGGATAAGGTCTTGAGCTTATCCAAGCATAAAGTAATAGAGGTGTAGATTGATACGTCAGATCCAACTCTGGCATCTTGGAGCCTTTTGCCTATTAGGACTGCTCAATGGATATATACACATTTTTGCACTTCATCGACGAAAATAACTAAAAAAAGAAATGGGTAAGCAAATATGCTTATAGAAACTTTGAACTAGACTTCGTCTCAAGACAATTTTAGCCTAATATGATCCATTCATAAGACTCGATTCCAAAACTTACAATAGAGTTATTTCTTAAATTTCAAAATTAATCTTTTTATAACAAATTGACTAAACATAAAGATTTAGGTGAGGATTGGATTTTGATCATTTTATTTGTTTATCCTTATAAAAAACGAAAGATGAGAAAGTATTAATTAAACCTTCAAACAATTACATTATTTACAAGTTTCAAAAATTCAATACATGTATAACATCTTGAGTCGGATAAGACCCTTACGATTAAACAGCGTCTAAGGTCTAAACAACCCAAACATACATGAGCAAAAAAAGAAAAGAAAAAGAAGCACATCCCATCATGTTAAGCATCACACGCCGAACCACGAGGATCTTCGATGATATTGACCACAAAACCGACAACAAACACTCCAGCTCACACGTCACATGAACCCATTCTCTCCTCACCACGTGTCTCACCCTCATTGGCGTGCCTGCACACTAGGCCCGACGCCCAAATAATGCGGTACGAGACAAACTCAATAATTTCCAAACCACCAAAAAATCAAATTGCCCTTTTTGCCCTTTTACCGGCTATGCCCGGTCACTCCATCTCAATAAATACTCACCACACACGCTCACCCATGCACTACACATTACGACATTGTACGTGTGACGCGATCAGGCTAACCTTAAGACGATTTCTCGTGTGACATTTTCCGATCATAAACGATAATCATGCCTTTCAATAGGGTTGCAATCGGGCGTCCTGAGGAGGCGTCCGGACCCGACGCACTGAAGGCCGCCTTGGCGGAGTTCATCTCGACCCTGATCTTCGTCTTTGCGGGCGAAGGATCGGGGATGGCGTATGGTAAGATAACGGGCGACGGGGCCGCCACGCCCGCGGGACTTATTGTCGCAGCATTATCGCACGCGTTCGCGTTGTTTGTGGCGGTTTCTGTTGGGGCGAATATCTCGGGTGGCCACGTCAACCCGGCCGTCACGTTCGGGGCGTTTATCGGTGGGAATATTACCTTGTTGAGGGGTATTTTGTATATCATTGCTCAGCTTCTTGGGTCTACTGTTGCTTGCTTGTTGCTCAAGTTCGTCACTGGTGGCCTGGTGCGTGGATCTTCTATCATTTTCGGAAATCATCATTTCGTGTGTAAGATTAACAGGAAAATGAATGGTTTTAATATAATGCGACATTTAATGAACATATATAACCTATCAAAATAGATGTGACATTACATCATAAGTTGATAATGATATACGATGTCTAGTTTAATATCATTATCAACCTGTAATGTATGTTATAGAACGATTTAACATTATTTTCAGTCGAATACTTCTGATCGGATTGTTAATTTATATATTTCACAGACGACGACTGGATTCGCCCTCTCGGGAATCTCAGTATGGAACGCGTTCGTGTTCGAGATCGTACTCACATTCGGCTTAGTCTACACAGTCTACGCCACGGCGGTTGATCCCAAGAAGGGCAATATCGGAATTGTGGCTCCCCTCGCGATCGGGTTCATTGTGGGGGCCAACATACTCGTCGGTGGGGCCTTCACCGGAGCGTCAATGAACCCGGCCGTCTCATTTGGGCCGGCCCTTGTGAGCTGGAGCTGGGAGAGCCAGTGGGTCTATTGGGCTGGGCCGCTCGTCGGTGCTGGGTTGGCTGCGTTTGTTTATGAGCTGTTTTTTATTAATCACTCCCATGAGCAGCTCCCCACCACTGATTATTGATTGATCGGACGGTGGAGATTGGGTTTGTGAGATCTGTGTGTTTCAAATTGTTCCTTGAGTGGTTATCGTTGGTTGCATGCTTGAGGTTATTCAGTGAGTTTTCGAGTTCTTGATTTGTAAAGTCAATGGTTGGAGTGAACTTGAGTTTCTTCGTTTCTTTCGCATTTCTATCATGTAAATTTTCATGTTGTTTATCAAAATACAAATAATATTAATGATTTGTGGTTGTGAGGTTAGATTTGTCGCGAAGAAAGTAACTGATTGTAACATGAGTTGTCAATTCTTATTATCGATCGTTATCATGAATCGTTTTTCGGATTTAAAATTGACCTCACGAATCAACACTGATTTTTTTAGTATGTATTGGTCTCATTCGCACACATCCTTTAGAATTTCATTGAAAGTATCCTTTCATTATCACGAAGGAGGTCATCCATCCTAATATTACTCCACGTCAAGCACATTTAACTGCGAAGTTCAAAATGATGAATTATCAAAAAAAAAAAAAATGTCCCTTATTGATATGAATAGTCCTATCATACTTTTTTAAGTCAAAACTTTTTGGGGTATTACATGAGTTCATGTACAATTATCATTATATGATATCATGTCAAATGTATGATAAAAAAAATATCATTTATTATATTATAAATATATTTCCCATCATCAAGAAAAGATAAGTTCTACAATAAATTAACAAAGTCCTAATCTGTTATTGTCTTAAGTATCGAAGCCGTTACACTCTAACCCGTCCGCCGACTTTGGACGCAAACAACAATAGTGGTGTACCTTCTCTCACAAGTTTCAAACAGACATAGAACTACCCTCGTCGACACATACAGTCGATATATAAAATTACGTATACATGCTTAAAGCCTTGCTAAATATAAAACAATGACATACAGATCACTCCTTAAATATGATCAACCTTAATATGCTAATGGGCAACTAACTTGACACCCCATTTAAGGTCCTCACAAGGAACCATATCAGGAAAAACAGAACTGATATGATCAACTTTTCTCCTATTTTTACAATCATACTTAGGAGGAAAATGATAACAAGGTTCCATCGACATGGCACGACCACAAGGTGGACTAGCGGCCTTGGGGCCTATCGTCTTCATCATCATCACCGGCTTCAGGCCTCCCAAGCCCTGAGCCACATAACCGAATGTAGACTGCCCGGTGGTCACTAGCACGTTGGATAAGCTTAGAAGGTACATATCGGCCAATGCCCTCCTGTTATGGTTGTTGTCGTAATGCTTCTGTTTCCCTTCGTAGCTTGGTTGATAGACCCCGACGATCTCTCCATTTACTGTCGGTCTTTTCAAGTACGTCGATGTCAAGTTCTCGCTATAATATTTGTGTAACGATGCAACTAGGACGGCCTTCGTGGTTCCATTTAGAGTCGGATTAAGAGTAAGCATTGTTTTTTGGGGTTGGACTTCAGGCAGAACCTTATACTTTGCAGTACAAGTTAAGATTTGATCCATGATGATCTCAGCTGGAGTGATATCTGCAGCGAATACTCTGACTTGGAGGCCGATTATCTCGTCTGAATTGGCCAAGTAAGCTTCATAGAATCTGATGATAAGCCCCCATACCTCATTTGATGGGTGGAAGAGATACCGAGCCAAGTGATGAAAGACGGTGTCCTTTCGAGGGAACATCTTGTTCAGCTGAGGAACGAAAGACGAGACCATGAAGAGGGCAGGAACGCTATACTGGTCGGAATCTAACACCAATACTGGAACTCTACTCAATAGAGATTGGCTATGATCGCAGTGGAAGTACTCATGCCCGAGACCTGTGGATCCTAAAACAAGACGCAAAAATGGTGGCACATCTGTCAATGTCTCACTCGAGATGTTCCTCTTGAGCAAGCTTTCATAAGTCAGAAGACGGTTGTAATGATGCTTGTAAGGGAAGTCCTTAGGCAACACCCACGAAGAGTTAGGGAATGGCTCGCAGAACAGACCTTCCATGTCTTCTCTGAACTCAGCAAGTAAAACCCTATCCGTAAGCACGGAGTACAGAAATGCAGCGACCAGGCTGATCACTCTGTTCCCTAAGCCATTACTGGGATTCCAAACCAGATACCTACACATTCGCTTGCTTGGGGCGCTGTAGCTCGGTTTAAGAAGCTCCTTCATAGTCTTCTTATAGGATACAGAATGAGGTCTGCAACGTTTGTGAAGGTGCTCGTAGCTTCGTAGTTTCGCTTTCAGATAGCGAGAAGGTATATGAGGAGTTGACTTCCGAAGTAAATATTCCCTGTATCTACTAAGACATGATGATTCCTCGAACTCGTCAGACAGCAGTCCGTTAAGGAGTTTATCATTTGCCACGCTGCTCGCTTTTGTGGAAGGTTCTGACGATCCGTTTTCAACTGCTTCATTTGGCACAGCCTTCGCCTTCGAGGGCACTGACGATCCATCATCGGCAGTATCATTTCGAGCTGGAGAAGGAGCACTAGTAGGCGAAGGCGAGGGAGCTTCGCCAAGTATCGAACCTGCAAGGATGCCTGCATACATAGCAAGTGAAGAGGATAATATGCATGAATGACTTCACTGAGACAAAAACACAAACATTTGGTGGGCATTTAACGAAGCAGGTGAATTTCAGCAGCTAAACCAACAAGGATTAAAACCCATTTGCAAATACTATAAAATTTAATGAAGAGATCAAGTTCAAGAAAGAAAGCAAACGATGTCATAGAGCTATCGAAGCAAAAAACAAAAACCAGTTTTGAATGGGATTCCAAAATGGAAGCTAGGGTTTGAACTTGTGTGATCAAACCTTGATTTGGACTATATGTGAAACAGGCTGCTCCACTTCAATTTGGTTGTCCTTGCTCGTTAATTATCATTACACATGCAAGTTAAATTTTTGTTCATTTTGCTCACACCTAAGTGAATTTATCTACAAACTACTTTCCGTCATCCTAACGTAAGTTGCAGTATTCACCACATACTATGTTCGACTAAGTAATGTAACTTTACTATGTTCATTTTCTTCTACACTTAACGTTTCATGATGGTTTTATCTACAATGGTGTTTGATGGTACGGCTAATAAGTTAAACTTATCTTGACAAACTTCCACGGCGTACATCTAGTCACTGAAATTCTATTTTCATTGTCGAATGTGGCAAGAGGCATTAAAATTGTCCATCTTGCGCAATGGTGATGTTTCTACAGGACTCAGAATGACACTAAACTTATGTTTTATAAGCTATTAAGCTTACCATTATGTGATGCACTAATGTTCCGTGGTACTCCTCCAACGATCCCTGCCGATAGCTTCTGAGCATTGTCGTCCCAAATAACCCTTTTGGCCTTAACCAACCCGACAAAGAGATCAAAGCTCGACTTCTGGTATGTAACGGTTGCTGTCACGACGAGAACAGGCAATGCGACGAGGCAGACTGTGTACATCGCCGTGAACCTCTTTGAGCTCGTACCGAGCTGCTCCATTATATAACATCAACTTTCAGCACCTCAAAGATAGCCGCCAGCGGAGATCCGTGACTCCCGTTTAACATATAACAGGAGAACATAAGTGATATCTGTGTTTTTGAAAGCAGAGAAAGCAAACTGTGAAGTGATATTTGCAACAACTGTTGTGATTTTGTGAGAAGAGCATATGTGGGAGCTTGAGTTGCATTATTTTCCTGTTGTGTTCATAATTTCCTGTGTAATGACAATGTTATAGGCCTTTATGGTCCCAATAATAGCTACAAGGTTTTTTAAGGTCCTTGGTATGATAATTGGATAGCAGCATAAGGGACAATTCAATGTATAGACATGTTAAGATTATATGGATGTCGAGGTACGACGATTACATTGATACAGAGCTGTACGCATGCTCCTGTTGTACTTAAACGCAGGAAGAGATCACATATTTTGGATTAAAGATCGTTCTTGAACTACTTCGTTTAGAAAAAGTTCAGGAACGATCTTCTGTTTTGTTTACCATACTCTGGATTTTCAATTTGTTTCCCCGTCAATATCGCCATTGTTTACTGACTCCGAAAACTCACTAAACGGCTTCATAAGTTATTTCCTGTCCTGCAGCAGAACTATGTTTGCCTAGTCAATTGAAACTTCTTATAAACAGGTTTAGCAAAAGAGCATTTTTGCTGCTGCAAAATATTTCTCTGTTTCTTAGGTCTATTATTATCCAAGAATAGGAGAACAATTATTGAAGATCAAATGGCTATTGATATTAAGTTCCTCTGCTTGCTTAATAAGATGAGCATAAATGAACCATTAAGGACACCTCTGTTTGAACAGATATCAGGAAATCATATAGTACATGCCTATCGAAACATATATAGACTTTGCTGACTAACCCATGCACGAGATATCCCCTCGTTTCATGTCCAAAAGATAATGGACAGTATTAAGCATATCTACATAAATCGATCCAGCAAGAAATAAATTTTGTGTATGGTTTATGATTATACACTGTATATCAAAACTAAAGTCAAATGTTTCTATCGTATATCATCAACTAACTTCACTCCTGCATTACGATCCTCACAAGGCTTCATATAAGGGAAAACAGAACTGATATGATCAATCTTCGTCATCGTCTCGCACCCATACCTTGGAGGGAAATGAAAGCAAGGTTCCATCGACAGGGCTCGTCTACAAGCTGGTTCCCTCGCCTTCTTCCCAACCGTTTTCATCATGATCCACGGCGTCTGGCCTCCCAGGCTTTGAGCGACGTACCCGAAAGTGGATTCCCCGCTAGTCACCAACACATCACAGAAACTTAGCAGATACATCTCAGCCAATGCCTTCATGTTATGGTTGGCATTGCCAAAGATTTGTTCTCCTTCGTAGCTTGCTTGATAGACTCCAATGACTTCGCCTGTCACGGTTGGTGTTGCCCAGTACATCGCCTTCAAGTTATCCGTGAAATCCTTGTACAAAGATGCAATGAGAACTGCCTTCAAGGTCTTGTTCTGAACCAAGCGTCTTTCCGATTTGTCATCGGCGACGTGGGGTAGCACATTGTTGTTCAAAACACAAGATAAGAGTTGATCCATGATGGTCTGGGAAGGAGCCAGCGCGGGGTGGAACACTCTTATCTGAAGCCCGATCCTCTCGTCTGCCTTGGCCATGTAAGCCTCGTAGAACCGGACTATGAGCCCCCATGGCTCGTTTGCTGGACTGAAGAGGTATCGACCTAAGAAGTGGAAAACCGTCTCCTTTTGCGGAAACATGAACTCTACCTCTTGCTTGAATGATGGAACAATGAATAGAGACGGAATAAAGTACTGATCCGAGCCAAGAATCAGCACTGGAAATTTCTTCAGAAGAGACTGGCTCCGGTCACAATGGAAGTACTTTATGCGATCTCCTCCTCCAAGTTCTAGGTTGAGAAAAACAAATGGTGGCAATGGCGTCTTGTTTCCTCCATGTGTAGCGTTGATCTTAATGTCGGAAAACTTTTCAAAGCGTGGTAACTGTGCGAGACGATCCTTGTAGGGGAAGTCCTCTGGCAGATGCCAAGATGAGTTTGGAAAGGGCTGACAGAACAAGCCAATCATATCGCTCGAGAATTCCACAAGAAGGACTCGATCAGTCAGCACAGCGAACAGAAAAGTCGACGCCAGGCTTATCATCCTGTTCCCTAAACCATTGGCGCCTTTCCACACAATGTACCTACACATGTTACCAGTGACCGAAACAAGCTTTGATCTGCTCAGTTTCCTCATAGTGCTATTGTAGAGTTTTTTATGAGGCCCGCACTTTCTGTGCAGGTTCTCGTAGTCACGCAACTTGGATAACAAGTACTGCGAAGGCTTGTATGGCGAAGCTTTTCTGAGCAAGTGAGACTCATACCGGCTAATGCATGATTCCTCGTCAAATCCTGAAGCGAGTAAGCCATGACGTGTCTTCTCATCGATCACATCGGCAGTGTAATTGGTGATGTACGATCGGGATATCGACTGGTTCTTGAGATCCTGAGGTGAAGTTAGAAGCATGCCATTGCTTGAAGCTGCAGCGTTTGAAGATCATTAAATATCGAAACAACCCAATAGAAGTCAACGAGGTATGATAACAGAAACTTCGAACTGATTATTGAACAGGATTTTGTATCAACAATGGAATAATTGCATGAGCAAATTGCACTGAGCAAATCGAGGACGCGAACAAGACAATGCCTAAGCACAGCCGCAACAACCCAGGCATTCCTAGTCCTCGTCATGGAAAGTCAAAGCACAAGTAGAACAAGTTAATCAAGATTGTCCAAACGGTGTATCATTTGCCTATCGAAACAAGAAGTCGAGCAAACGGAGAGACAAGATTCACAAGAAACTAACTAACACATGATGCCTCAATGCTCTCACGAGGTGCTGCTGCTGCTCCAATGTATGTAACGTTTTGCCAACCCTTCCCCAGGAACTTAGCTTTGACGAATCCACCAAACTTTCCCAAGTATAAATTGTGGTCCGTTACGGTGATCACAACAATGATCAACGAAGTAGGCAAAGCTATCATCCAAATCGCCCAAGTCGATGATCTCTTTGAACTCAACCCCATTATCGCCATTGATCACTCAAGCAATTTGTTTTAAAAAAGGTTGTATCAATCCTGCAAAGAAAGATGAGAGTAAGAAATGCTTCAACAGAGTCCCGTTGAGCGGATCATTTGAGATATCAGATGACATGTTTGATATTTACCAAGTTCATGACAAACTGTGGAGGAACCGGTTCTACTAGGAGTTTGACTCCATGCATATCTTAATTCAAACTATTAAAGCTGGACTCCATGTGTGCGTTCCGAGGAGTTTGACTGATCACGGACTTTCGAGATTCGAGAACCTGAATTCGAAAATACACATTGATGCAACGATAATAAGTCAAAATCAAATGAAACCTGCTAAGCACATTCAATGCTTTCGGATACCAGACATATTTCTACGCATGGATTCATGTAACGTGTATGTGTTCTGATGGAGATGAGAAGTAACAGGATCAGCGAAGCAATCGCACAGTCGTGACAAAGAAGATGTTTTACCTGGAGAAACGAGACTAAAATCACATCGATTTCGACACATGAGCTAATTCATGTACCGAGCATCGATGATTTATCCCACGATTTTAACAGAAACTTGCATGCCTCATCAAGCCAAGATCGAGTTTTTGCAACTGCGATGAGCTGCAGATGAAGGGCAAAAGGGAAACTCACAGATACTTTGCTTGAATTATTGGTTGACAAGGAAACCTCTCCTTTCTTTTTCAACTGTTTTCTTAAGATGTTTAAGTGTGTTGTTAGCTTACAAGGCGGACCATCTGATAACGATGAACGGCTATGCTTCCCTAGCATGTTATAGTCAACTATCGAACATCGTTCAGAAAAAGCAATTGTTGATTAGAGTAACTGCAAGCAAAACTGTTGGATCCACGAAAAATTATTGGATGACACAGTGAGTTATCAAGCTGACAATTAAAAATGATTGTTTTTAACATTCCTAATCTAATCACACATAACATTCGTTTACTTTCCTACCACAGTTGTCAACAAAGTCGTCTGAAGCACAGAATGGCGGTAAGCCAGTATAGGTTGATAAGCTTGGTTGGTGTATGGAAGTATCCGCAACTACAAGGCAGTCTACATTTGATTCCCCAGCAATTACCTGTGGCACAACGATACCATACAAGGGGTAATTATTTTAAAATTCCTAATATTCAAAAAAGTTTCAACACAAATTTTGGCACTCGTTCAATTTTTTTTTTTTTTATTTTATATTTTGGTACCTAAACATTGAAAATATCAATAATACTCTCAATCTAATCTAACCACATTTTTTCTAACCCAATCTAACACATTTTTCTAACCCGCGAGAGATCCCTTGTTGTAACCGTCCTTCAACAAGGATTGGGGCCGTTGGATCAAAAAATCCAATAGAATGTAATTCCATGATTGGTTTTTATGTGTTTGTATAAGATTTTTATTGGTTTAATTTTCTAATAAGGTTTTTTTATTCATTTTTTTAATTTTATTTTATTTTCGGTTTATATTACCTTATTAAGGTTTTCTTTTCTTTTCTTTTTTCAGATTTTTTTAATGTTTCTGTTTTTATTTTTTATTTTTTTTGGGAAAAGAAGAAAAAGAAGAGATCCAGGTCCCTTCTGACCCAACCCAAACCAATACTAATCGGAATAGGGAATAGGAAAGAAATGGAATGATCCATCAGACCCCAATGAAAAAAAAGATGTCTGTTTTTGCATTTAATCGGAATATATTTTTTTTATGTCCTATTATTTTTATCATTGGCTGATTTTCATTCCTTATCATAGGATAAGGATTAGGACATTATGAACAAAAAAGAATGATTTTTTTTTCTTTTTTAATTAGTAACATAGGACAAAATCAAATTAATCATGAGAGAATTAACCATTAATTATTTTTAATTTCATAAATTATCCATAAGTCATAGTGCAAAAACTTTTATCACCAATTAGTTATAAAATTCAAAATATGATCTTATTTATCCTCACTTAAAATTAGGAAATAAATTATTATAATCTATTACTAAATACAATTATCATCCAAAAACCCTAAATCTAATCGCTGTTACTACAACGGTCACCTTTGTCCGTCGTCGTTGTCACTTTCGTCATCGTAACAAACAGTGTGTATGTGCCTCTCGTTGTCACCGCCACTTTCGTAATCGTAACAAACAATGCACATGTACCTCTCGTCGTCGGTGTGTGTCGTCGAGAGTGAACAAACAATTCTCACATATGTACATGCATAGCACCTATTTAAAAATGCGCTGTTCAAAATAGTACATCTAAAAACAACGCCAACACTTCAAAGCTATCATCATCTCGATCATCAATACCGTCACCACCGCTATCTCGACGTCCTGTTTTTTTAAGAAAAAAACGTATTGTTATTAATACAACACATATAAAAACAAAAAATATCATAATTTTCGTGTACAGCGCACCACAAAAATAAAATAGTGCACAATACTTCACCTGAACATCTCTAAACATCTTCTCACCCTCAGTTCTCCATCTACAACCATCACCACCCCGATTCTCTCCCTCTCTGAACATCTCCATCGCCTCCGCCAACTCCCTCCGTTTTCGTGCATCTTCCTCTTCCTCCTCCTCCTCCCTTCCCTTTGTCCCTCCTCTTCCCAAATCTCGTCTTCATCAATCTCCTCCTCCTCATCACTATCATCCTCATCAATGAATTTTTTGCGGGACGATCTGTGGTGGATTTGAGAATCGAGATGATTATGACATTAGGATATTGTCTAGGGTTATTGTTTGGGTGATCGTTGTTGTTTGAGTCATGCTCATCTTGTTATGGGAACGGAGATGATGAGATTGGTTCATGGCAGCGACAGTGACAAGACGGTGACGAAGGGAGTGGTAGCTTTGGTCTCTATGTCTCTATGGGAAGCTTTAGTGCACATATGCATGGATCGAATATCTTGACCTTGGCGACGGCGGAGAAGGGAAACCATATGGTGTGTGAGTGTGAAATAATATTTAGGGATGATTCATTATTTTATGTAACCGAAGTAATAAAGGAAACAATAAGATTGATTGAGGTGTGACAAAGGAAAGAAATTTGGGGGATAAGGGCATGCCAGGCTTTATCTTCAAAAAATGAATCGATTTGTGAAAAAAAAAAAAAAAAAAAAAGAGGATGTGTTCCACTTATTTGTAATTATTAATAACAAGTGGCAATAATCTAGAATTTTTTTTTTTTCATATTAGGGATGGGTGAAACATATCTTTTTTTTTTTTATTATTATAAATCATTTTTAATCCGATTTGTCCTTCAACCAAATTTAGTTTTCTAAATTGGTCGCTCCTTCAATCCAATATAATTAGATTAATCCCCAAATCTTCTCAATCTTCCTAGTCTCCACCTCTTGCCTTAATCTTGACCGTCACCCTATCACCATCGTCATCCTCTCCGTTGATCATCATCGTCATTCCTATTCTTTTGTCGATCCCGGCACCACTCCATCACTTTAAATCTGGTTTGTGTGTTTTTTGACATTCACTCAGGCGAGGTTGAGTTCTTCGATAACGGATCAAATTGGTCAAAATGTGCTCAACCAAATTTGGCCTATGCGAATTGACAATTTGAATAACAGTGCATTGTTCTTGATTTTTTGACAAACATGTGGATGTTTACTAGAACAAAGATGCTTGTTTGCTTATAACGTGTTGATAGTTTCAGCGTCTTGTGGATGATATTATTTCATAAGTTCCTGAAATTAAATAAACTAGGATTGGACTTGCTCAACCATGCTGTTTGTTGTCAATTGAAAACCACGTTGCACTGATTTGTGAAGGCAGATAGTGCTGCAAAATCTTATTTTTAACAATGCACTGCCTTATGTGTTACTGGAGCACTGTCTTCCAGACTGATAGCATTTGTTGCCTGTTGTCTATTTTTTTGAGCGATTTATATAGTTTATCTTGCTAAATAACAGTGCAATAGACTTTCAAAGCTTAATGTTTCTCAATATTCTGGAGAATCCGTCATTTTAGAGGTACATTGTCTGTATTTCTTGGTGTACTGTCCTATAATATATTATATGAAATGTTGCTATACTGGTGAATTTTTATGTGCGCGATGTGGTCATCACTAACTGTTTCCTTCACAAACTTTAGTTTCAGATGAGAAAGAAAAAAAAAGGGTTCAATATCGTTCGAATCTAATTTCGACGTTACGGGTTCTAAAGAAGGTAACCATATGAGACGAGCGCAAAATGTCCCTTAGAAAGATCCCGTTTTTATCGTTGTTGGAAATGATGATTGATAAAAATCTCATAAAAACTAACTGCCAGAAGAGTGACATGCTTGTGAGGGAAATAATTAGGACATATTCCCACTTTTGTTATCAAAGGGGAACATATGTCCATGATGATGATGGATTTGAAGTTGAACTTTGGCATTGTTGATGGGGATAGGGAGATAGATATTTCTACTTGCTCTTCGCGACACTCAGCCTTCGTGCATAAACTATTCCCAATAAAGCCTGATGCACATAAGAAAAAGGAGTTAACAACGGCAAATATAAGAGCTGCATTGATCAAGGCTATTAACAGCAGAACGGGTAGATTATGATGATGTTAGTCAGTTCTTTGTTCTTTACATGCTGATCATATTTGTATCAACCCAAAGAATCTTCTTGAACCATCGTTACATTAATTGGGTTTAAAACATAGATAAAACGCAAGAAGATGACTGGACAAAGCACATATATAGTAATTTCATCAGTTCTGTTCACAAAAATATGGAAAGAAAACATGCCAAAGTACCTCTCAGGATGAATAATACTTTTTCCCGCTAGTGTTCCTAAGTCATGCTCAGGTACTTTTTTTTAATCGCACTGTTTTGTTTGTGACTCACAAAAATAATTTTGCATTTTTTATTCCAACAATACTGATTGTGTGAGCACACACACCATAAAAAATCAGGAAAATTTTCAATCGAATAATTAGAGTCGTTCAAAAATTATCGACCAAAATCTAAAAACCCATAAAAAAACATTTCGTCCATGGAAAATCCATGGAAAAACCCATAAAAATCCATGGAAAATTTTCGGACGGATAACCTTTCCGACGGAAAACTTTATCTGTCACAAAATTTTATTCTAATCCTCCATTGAATCTCATCTACACACGGCCTCGTCGTCTACAAACCAAACCAGACTCCTCAAACCGATGCTCTTCGTCTTATCGTAACCTCGCCGTCTCAACAGCGTCGTCGTCCCAGCCTCGTTGTCTTGGTCTCCTCATCGACGTTGTCTTCCCACCCTCGTGATCTTGGTATGCTCATCGCCGTCCAAATCATCTTCGACCTAGATGCTTTGTGATGGAATCGAAGGTGGTAGAATTGAGGCGCGATGGAATCATCTCCTAATCAATTGAACCTTGATTGAGGGAATTGGGAATTGGGATTGGGATTGAGGGAATTGGTTGATTTTTGTCCCAACTACTTCACTTGATTTACTTCAATCAGGTTAATTTTGTTGTTTTCGCTTTGAGTCGATTTGTTTTTTGCGGCGTTGATCTTATACGAATTAGTTAGGGTTTGAGCTTTCGCATGACAGTTTGAGCATTACTACTGATATCCACTTCTGCGTTTGTAAAAATATGAACTTTAGGATATTGCAACTGATCTTATACGAATTAGTTGTGTTTTTCTGTTGGATTCAAAAGGATGTTACAAAGGACTATTGCCATGGATGTGAAGAGGTGTAACAAACAAGTAATCTAGTCCAAGTTCGATATCAGGTTGAGTTTCTGAGGTTTGTCATTCGTTTAATTAATTGGAGATTGGATGTACGACCATCCGATTGGTATGCCATGATATCAAAACCATGTTGCAAACAGTGATGTGTCGTCCTACTATACAATCATCATTGATGATTGTGAAGAGAACAGAAGAGATTGTGAAGAGAACAGAAGAGAATTCGGAGAACCTGATGTGAAATGATGAAGAGAAAGGAGAAGAGCGAGGAAACCGAAGAAACCGAAATGTAAAACGAGGAAAAAAAATTATGGGGCATACAATTATAATTATTATCATTTTTTCCTCTTATGGGGCATACAATTATCATTTTTTATATTATTTTTATTATCATTTAATGCTTTTAAAAATTATAAAATAATAATTATTATTTAAAATGAACTTTTACATTTAAAAAATTATAATCTTTTAAAAAGACAAATAAAAAAGAGAGAAAAAAAAATTATTAATAAGAAAAAAAGAGAGAAAAATTATAATTAAGATTCTGATGCAAGTACTCTTATGTGATCACTCGAAGACCAGGTGTAATCATGCTCGGTTCCTACATGTACATCTACCTAATCTTTGTCCCATAATTTTTGTTCGATTCTGTCATTTTAGAATGTGTTATTTTATTTACAACATTCCTTAAAATAGATTTTTTTTTTTTGAAAAAAACAGTATCGTCCTTCCCTACACTCTTTTTTCTAACTCTTATTATTTTGAATTGTGTTAATTATCAATTAGACATTTTTTTTAATTTATTTTATTAATTATCAATTAGAAATTTTTCTAACTCTAACGACTTCCCCCGACGCCTAGGCCGCTAACTGCTTCGCGGAATTCGAAACGACTAACGCTTTCTCAGAGTTCGACATTACCACTGTCGTCGCCATGATCGGAGAAAAATACTGCGAAATCGATACAACATCGTCGGGGTTTCGGCTTCGTTTTTGAGGTCTCGATTGAGATGAGAGATGTTGGAGAGGGAGAGAGATTTGCTGGCGTCAGAGAAGAGAAGACGTTTTGCTGGAGTTGGTGAAGACGAGTTTCTTCGCGGAGTGGCGGTGGAAGCTGGCGAAGGTTGGTGATAGCGGTGTTGAGGCCGGGAATGATAGTTTATTGGACGATGGCGGAGATGTCAGTTTATTGGATGCATTGTTTGTACTTGAAATCGTTTGATGATGAAATCCACACCGTTTGATGAAATCAACGGGAATAACAACGTGCTGTCGACTTCAATGAACGTATTGTCAACTCCGACGATGAGTGTATTATCGGAGATGGGTGTATTGTCGATCCCGGTTACGTATTGTCTGTCCAATGGACGCACTGTCACCTCCGACGGGTCGACTCCGATAACGATGACACTATCGACGGTGACGGGAATGACGATGGACGTATTGTTGGTGACGGCGACGATGGGATGATGGAGAGAATTGTCCAAAAATTAGATTTGATTTTATTGTATTTCTTATTTTTTGTTAGTATAATTAATTGATAAAATATTTTGTTTCCTAAATTTTTATGACAAATTAAAAAGGTGATTGATTGATTAAAAAATAAAAAAATATATGATTTATTGATAAATAAGTTACAAAAAAATGACCTATTGATAATTTCCTCTTTTGAATTTAGATTCTTAGAGGGGGAAAAAAAATAAGACCACTTTGTGTAATTTTTCTCGTGATCAATCCATTCTTAAAATTTTGTCAAAAAAAAAATCCATTCTTAAAATTACACACCAAGTCATATTATTACAATAATTGTAAGACAAAGTTAGAATAACTAGCATCAAGTGAAGTTGATTCAGTGATAAATCACAAATAGGGATAAGATCAGCGTGCATTATACTGTAATATGTTTTCCTTATATCCTAAACTTGACAAGATTTTTATCCTCTTAAGAGATTTTTTTTTGTTCTTTAATTTTACTAAAGTCCAATTTTGCAGTTGGATTTGGATTAGGGTTTCTGAGCTGCAACAATTGGGGTTCTTGATGGTGAATGATAAATTGATGACAAGTGGTCTAGGGTTTTATTTATATCTATTCCTATTTTATGTGAAGATTAGATTAGTGAATTACTCCCTTCGTCTCATAATATGTGCAATTTTCTTTCTATCTCAATAATTTTTACGCTTTTAGCAAAGTTTTAATATAAAAAAATTAAATTAATCATATTTTATTATCGTACGTCCTATTATTTCTCTCTCAATTATTAGAATAAACCTCGCTATTTTTAAAACATTATTTTTTTTATTAAATTCAACACACATGAAATCTCATATTGAGTTAAATAATTGTAAGTAAATTAGGAGGAATAGAGTATTTGTACAAGGTCTTAACTTTTTTCAAAACTTTGATCGTGGTATCCGTAAATGTCAAAACTTTTTGAAAATTTGTTCAATATAGCTATATTAACTCTTAAGATCAAATTAAGCTATCTTAATGTTTTTTCAAACATTTTTTAAAATTTAGTTATCTAATGTTGGTTACTCTACTTATGGAACACACAATCGGTTAAGAAGACACAATTGATAGCTCTCAAAACCACATGAATTTGAACATATAGGATAGGGAAATTATTAGTAACCGGTGTGTACAACCTTTTTTATTGTGATGTTTTGACTGAAGTGTTGAATTTATTATAGATTTTTTTGAATATTGTTTGATTTTCTTGGGACAACACAAAAGTGGTGAGGATGTATGTCTCCGGATGTTCCTAATATTTCTCTCGAATATGGTTAATTACTAAATACAGAGCAAACACATAGACATCATGCACTGGTCTTAATCCAACAACCCAGCTCCTCAATTGTCTTAAAATAAGTCTGCACAAAAGAAATCTAGTTCTTCTAAGTTACCCCGTTATTTAAGCTCAATAATTTCTCCTAAATTAATCCTAAGGCTTAGGTTTCTTCCACAAAATCCAACAAAACTCCCAAAAATGAACTGTCCACAACCTATTTTTAACTCACCACCCAAAAAATAGCCGACAAAATTTCCCAATAAATCCCTCCAATTTCACCCTCCAATCTTCATTTCGCAAAAAACCCACAAGAGATTTCATCATTTTCCCTTTGCCCATCTCACATTTTCCCCTCAAATCCCACCCAAAATGGTGAAGGAATTGGGGCAAATGCAGAGCTGCGTAGAGGTTGCACCAGCAGCACATATCATTAGAAGAAAACACAAGAACTCAGTTTCACCAAAATTGGAGACCATTTTTGAGGAAAGCGAAAAAGTTAATGTTCATGTGCCCAAGAGGATTGTTTATGTTCTCCCTGTATTCATCTCATTAGTGGCATATTATTTGTTGTTTAGAAACCTTGCTAGTGCTTGATGGGAAATGGGTGGATTGATTGATTGGTCATCATGGTGTTGGGAGCGATCTTTATAACGATGTATCAAATCTTTATCCTGTTATACCAGAACGAGAAGTTGATGAAGGAAATCTAGAATGGGACTTGATGAAAGGATGAGCCTCGTTGTATCCAACTTTGGCGATCAAAATGGACTTCCAAGGGCATGTTGTAGGGATTTGTTGAAAGTAGTGAACTCTTTTGGGAAAATCTAATTTTGTGAACTTTGCTTTAATTGCGTGGTAACTTTACGTTCTTTTTCTGGGATGATGTATGCGCCCAATCAAAATATAGTTCTCCCCTAACTGATCTTACACTCATTCGCTTTGATTTCACTATTTTCATAAAAATAAAGAGAATAATGCAAAAACGGTCCAACACTTTTGGGGAGTTAATTTCCCAAACCACATCACATGCTGCAAAAGAGCCGACGAAAACTGAAACGCTCCACAAGCTTGCATAGACAGACGATACGAAGTTTTCCAACATTAAAGTTACACCAGTTAAGTGATCCTGTTAAACAATGTTACAATAGATACAGCAAAACCGGATCAATCGTTTCAACAATCACATTGACAGTGATTACGGACCATCGAGGTGATTGTTGCTCGTACTCCTCCGTGGTTCATTAACCACAATAGTGTACCTGTGAGAAAATCTGCAGATGATCCCCGCTCAAGCAGCTAAGCAAATCCATCCCCATGAAACGAGAGGACTTCAAATCGTGGACAGGATGGCGGCAATGAAGACGTTGACAAACTTCGAGTGAACGCAAATCTTGTACAAACAAACTCGATGTTGCTTCGTCTCCAGATGCAAACAAAGGATGTTGGTCCTCCGTGTCAAAGATCACAGATTTTGGAAGTCGAATAGCAGGTACGGTGCTGTATGTGGATCCCGACTTCACAAAGCGATCGGCTACTCTCCCGATAGCAACATGGGTACCCGGAACACTCGACTCCATTGAAGGTGAAAGCGTTTGGCTTGGTTGGGTTGCCAAAGGGCCACGAGGAGCCTCGACTTTGGGACGGTAACTACTCACGATGTCATCGGTTATAGGGGCATATGCCAGGGATATGCATACTCCTTGGTTCTCTGTTTCGGGTATCAAATAAGGCCTGCAAAGAAGCCAACATCAAGAGATATTCGACTTAGAAAACAAGTCGCCTAGAATTTAGACCAAATGTTAATAAATCAGTAAAAGTAAGCTTAAAGTGACAGTTATATAAGACATGATTAGACCAAAAGTTGAAATGAGCGACGGAGATGAAAATGCATAGGTGAACGGGGTTAAGATACACAAAAGGGTTATTTGACGTCTGGAAACAACCATGAGGAAGATTTGAACACGTCTAATGGAAAAGAAAAGATTTGCATGGCTGCCTGCAAAATGCACTCGAGGCCAAGATCATTACCCCGAAATGCTGGAGGAGACTAGCACATCAGAAAGCAACAGGCAGAGGTTCCAAGAAATCATCTGTGCTAACATTCTTGTTAAGGATATACCAAGGAATCAACAACGTTTAACAGGAAAGAGAACTGAGAAAGCCAAAGAATCCTACCATTCTTGAGCGGCGCCCATATTCCATTGGCATAACCCAACTGCAGATGCAGTAAGTATAGCTTTGGCATTGCTTGAAGGAATAGCATCTCTAAGAGGATATATAGTATGGATAGGATTACACGTCAGTCCTTTCCTAGACTCCAAGGGCTTCCCCGTTTGACGAGTATCGAAGGTCAAAAGCATTCCATTCTGCACCGAAGACATACAAAGAGCAGCGTATGGTCAAGTGCATTGACGCCGCTTTATCAAGATTTATAAGAGTACTTGGAATGGATAAGTGGTGAACCTGCAATCCAGCATATGCATTATATGGCCTATATAGATCCCATGAACAAGACCAAGCAGCCGCCTGAAATTCATTCAAACCACAATCAAATGAGATGCACAAATGGAACCTAAAAGAAAATCAAAGGGAGCCCACATTGCTGATTTGAGCCAGTAATTTGAGGTCAATTAGTCAATACGCTAATGCTGGCTGTAACTGCACCCAGATATTCCTCAAGATGAACAAGGCTAGTTCGAGACAAACCATAAGAGTCCATAGTATAGCGTAGCGAAAGATGAAGGAATAACACATGACCAAATCACCAAAATTAAGGAACGGAGAATGTCTAGGATCCAGTAAACCATCCACAAGCCTTATATCAAATTTTCAAATACAAGGCTAAGTCTAATGTAACCATGAGAGCATGTTTACCGGCAATTCATAAGATAAGACCATATTGTTGCTCTCGGTGCTGACAAAGAAGGAAATCATCTAGTTAGCTGATGTACCGCCTCAATATCAAAAAACCTTTTACGAAAAAAAGAACTTGCCAAAGAGAAATTTCATGTGCACCATAGGATTGCGAGTTTCTTGCCCAGCGTGGCCGTAAGTACATGTTTACCATTATCAGAAAAATGCAAATCCTTCACAGCCTTCAATGCAGAAGGAAGTGATATACTTTCCTGGCAACGTGGAGACACCAGGCTCATCTGCAAAAAGAGGAAACTGAACGGATGAACAATGTCTAAGGTTCTACTTACTTTGGGAAAGTACACAAAGAGCAAGGATGAAACATTACTTTGGTAATCGTATCTGTTACACCCGCCCCACTTTGCCTCTGTGCAATGACTACAAGTTTCGTAAAAGTATTAACATCAAAAAGTCGAGCACCATCAACATGTAACTCCTCCTGTGAACAAAGAAAATGCAGATTAAATTTGGAAGGAGACAAACAAGGTATATGTAAAGCTCAACGTTGGACATCTAAGCCATTCAAAGGAGGTGATTTTCGACACATGGACTTTTTTGCATGTTGTGACTTGTGCCAAGTACAAGATACCCAAGTTTACAAGATGTCTGAGCCAAGGAGCGGTTATAAGAGCTCTCAAAGCCATTATTCAAGGAACTGTATCGAGTACCAGTCAATCTCAACCAAGTTTCTGTACTAAAGTGTACAATAGGAGAGAGCACTTCTTACTAGGAGTCCTGTCATAAATTTGGCTTCCATTAATTCTCATTTTTCATCGGTGAGAGAAGGCTCTAGGGCACAAATAAATCCAATCATAGTTATTAAAACGTCAAATCGACATGACGAATCGATGGGTCTTAGGATGCTTTGGCGACTAGGCGCCTACCTAGTCGTCAGTAAGACGACAAGTCGATCATATACCTTATATACACATATTCTTGTACATGTGCACACATATATTAACAACTAACATATAATCACTCCATTTCAAAACATAATTTCAAATAACATCAGTATGAATCCCACAAGACAACAAACTAGTTAGCAAATAGCAACACATGAAATAACAATAATACATGAGTTTCATATAATAGCAACTTATTGAAAGGTTTCCAAAACAAAAACTAAGATGTCTCAAGATGTTTTGCCTTTTAGGGTTATCGAGAAAATTGTAAATATCCCTTTTTTCATCTTGTTTTATTAGTTTTTTTAAGAATAAAACATTATAATCCTCTGTCAAATTAGTTTATCACAATCTTGCTCTTAATTTTTCATAAAATTTTGACCTTGCCCTAATTTTAATTTTGACAGTCAAGACGCACGCCTTGCACATAAGTCGTCCAAATGGAACCAAGTCGTCCTCAAGATGACGACTTTCTACCCAAGGCGATCACCTTGATCCCTCAAAGCAAGGCGAAGATTCGCCTAACCCTTTATAGACCGTCTTGACGCCTAAACGTCGTCCAGGCGATGCCTTGATAACTATGAATCCATCAATCCAATGACAAGGGATGTACAATACCTGCAAAAGAAAGCCGCATGATACACTCTCACAACTGGATCCTAACGTCTGAGCTGCAACCCATTTAAAACAAGAAAAGAAAATAAGTAAAACAGCATTGAGTTGAAACTTGAAATCCAGAATTCAGTAAAAATACCTGATGGCCCCATGCTACTCACTGATACAGTGTCAAAAAACGCGAACCAAAGAAGCAAGGAATTATAAAAACAGCAAAAGAAGACCTGAATCCGGCCTATCATGCAAGTCACGACCTGTAGTAGTGTGTTTTGGTGATTTTGTTTCTCCATTAACTAGTACAAGCTCCATATTTCTTGCCTCCTACACCACAAATGCTTGAATTCCGTTAGCATAACAAAGATTAGCAGATGATACATCGGAAATTGGGTTTAAATTCTCTTGAACAGCATCCCTTCCAAGGCCTACTAGTCCCCTATTCAGTTGATTATTAATAATTGGAGTATAAAACAGAACAGATTAAAAGTCAAATATTTGGCTAATGAGAAGGCCCAAGTGGACACTAGAAAAAAAAAAAAAAAAGCATCTACAATCTCTTCCCAACAGTCAAAAGTTATCAAGAGAAGAATTATATAGCAGTAAGCAACCACAAGTATTCACAAACTTCCAAACAGAAACATATCCTATAACTACCTCTTTAAGTTGATCCAGTTGCTGACACAACCCAGCCTCTCTTGTTCGCCATTCTGCTTCTTTCCTATGCCATTCAGCTTCTTTCTTATGCCATTCGGCTTTTTTATTTTTCAAATCTGCCTCCTGAGCAATGGACATATACAATCAATCAATCATCTGCCTGGCCTAAACCAAAAACAAGAACACAATAATTTAAATGCCTCATAGACACAGGACAGCATTGTTCATTCACCACCCACAAGCTAGAGGAATGGTATCTATAACTAGCCACATTGCCACAACCCTTACTTTTTTCTCGAAAGCATCGCATTTGGCCTCCAGGAAGCGTATTCTCTGCGCACAATAGCATCATGTTAATCACAGGAACTCTTACTCAATCTATATTAAGCAACTATCCAACAAGGGCACACCTCACCTTATTTGACTGTTCATCAATCACAACCACCCGTGATCCGTATATCCTCCTCACATCCTTCAGAGTGCACTTCTTATTGCATTGAGGACACTAAAGCAAAAAACAAAACCAAGAGCTTCAATATCAACTCCTCCCCGTGATGAAATTCACCACTCAAACTCAAACACGGTAATACCTTCCCGGAAGATTTCTGTTTCCTGAGCCACTTTTTGATACATGACATCCCATACATATGCCCACAGGGTAGACAACTGCACTACACATATGACAATAAGATCAACAAGCAACCATCACAAAAGAGAAACATATCCATGAAAAAACCTTGGTATATTATACTCCATCTGAGTCA
The DNA here is from genome assembly GCA_035668315.1 of Drosera spatulata. Lineage (NCBI taxonomy): Eukaryota > Viridiplantae > Streptophyta > Magnoliopsida > Caryophyllales > Droseraceae > Drosera > Drosera spatulata. The sequence goes on along the minus strand of JAOVYX010009735.1, from coordinate 17,840 downwards.
GTCATACAAGCCATTCAAAAATTTACAATAACAAGGAAGCATTAGAAGCGTTCTCTTCATGCAAACTATCCATGTGATTTGCTAGTACTATTTTGTTATCTTCCAGTCGCATAGGAGTTACACATAATAACTAATCATATGGAAATCATAAGAAGTCCAAGCAGAGAGCTTAATGCTAAAAGATACTCCATAGAAAGAGTCCTTAAACTTACAGAACACTAAAGACTACCCTAAAACGACGTAGTATTTCCCACATAGCATAAATGTATAAACTGGGCCCAAATGGAGTAGGACCAGTTTACACATATACGCTAATTTGTAGTCTCATATATGCTACTCAGTACTCTCTGGACTCTTTCATCCCTTCTCGACATATGACATGATAAACACCAACACATATCCTCAACTTAAAATTCCACAAACGCCGCAAAAGAAAGAACACATTTAACATCACTAGAGCACAACATTATATCGAAAACCAAATCACGAAACAAAAATATCAAATCAAACCTGGGGTTATGTTCTCCCTCATTGGACCAAGCCTCCATACAAATGGGGCAAACCAACCCCTCAACACCCTCCCGATCCCACTCTCCCTCACCCTCGTTCTCCTTCTCTTTCCCCGACGCCGTCGCTTCGCTCGCCCTCCTCATTCTCTCCTCCTCCTCCTTGTCTTCCCTAACCCTAGCCGGAATCGAAGAAGAACCGATTATCTCCACCTCGCCGTCGCCGTCATCCTCCTCTTCCTCCTCCTCGTCGTCGGACTCGGACTCGGACTCTGAGTCGGAGGAGGAGTGGGAGTCAGAATAGAGTGCTTCTTCTTGCTCGGCGAAGAACTGTTCGTCGTCGAATTCTTCGTCGTAGACGAATTCGAGATCTTGATAGAGATTCGGTGGGGGTTGGAGGCGATTATGTCGCCATTGTCGCGGCATTTTTGGATGTGGTGGTGGAATTTGATGGCGCGGTGAAACCCTGGAATTTGGGGGATCGAATTTTGTTTGGGTTTCGGTGACGTGAATTTTGTCTTGTGTTGGGCTTGCTTTCAAAAAATGATATTAAAATAATAATAATAATAATATATGAATTCAGAGGTTATATGTGTTGACATATGATATCTCAAATAAAATTTAATCATTAAAATTAGAACAATAAAAATAAAGAATTAAAATTAAATTATTATATTTTAATCTTGATCATTCATTCGTATCTTTAAATTGTATTTGTTAAATCATTATTTGATACACAGTATGATAAAACACACATTTTCTTTTTTCATAAGATATTTTGAGAAATTGAGATAGAAATAAAATGATTTAGACTCAATTCATATCAACGGTTTGTTTAGCATGAAATGAAAACAATTTTTTTTTAAATTGAAGCTTATGTTCCATTTTCATTTTCATTTCAAAATTGGTTATAATTGTAATTTTACTTTCAAAATTAAATTTATTTTATAATTGATTCCATAATTAAATTTAATTTCATTTTCATTCTCTATAATTTTTATTTTTATTTTTTTATTTTGATTTTCATTATAATCATTATAATTTTTATTTTTGGTATTGTGAAATTTCATTTTTATTTGAGGTTAAAGTTAAATATTTTATTTCCCTAAGTTTTAATTTTAAAAAATTATATAAAACTGTAACTTTTCAATAAATATTACAAAAATATACATACAGAAAAATAGTTCCCCAAATATACAATTTTCAATTCACCTCCCCCGTCACTCTTTCCTCCTCACATTCCATCTCCAATCCACGGTAATCCCGTCACCATCGTCTTCATCGTCGACCACTGTCCTCGTTGCCATCCTTCTCTCCCATGTTCGCTGCCTCTCCCTCTCCTTGTCCATCGTCGTCGCCCAGTCGTACCACCATCACCGTCGCTCCCCTTGTCTCGCCACCTCTGACCACCATCGGAGTTGACCGCTCCCCCCATTCAGTTCGCATCATCGTTGTTGACCCGTCTTGGATCCTCGCTTATCCGACCAAATCGGAGCCGCATAAGGCTTCGATGACGAAGTCGTTCGTGTTGCATTGAAGGAGGCTGTGGCTGCGAATCTAGTTCGTGATCCTCGAATATCCTCCGTGGTGAAGGAGCAGGGGATGTTGAATGCGACAACTTCGATGTCCGAGAGCTCTTCCTCAGGGATAGATGAGATTTGTGAAGGTGAGGGTAAGGGTGAGGGTTCGGTAGTGGCGATGGTGGAGAGGATGGGGCGAAGACGATAATGATGGAGGTGGAGGAGGAGAAGGGAGAGGAGATTAGGGAGAAATGTGACGATGGTCATGGAAGTGGTGGCAGTGGTGATGGAGAAGAGGGGAAGGAGGCCGTGTGGTGTTTGGGTTACTAGCAGTTTTTGCGATGACGGTGGTGAATTATGGACTTTCATTGATTAGTCATAAGGATGTGCAACTAGCGCTCTGTGTTGGGAAACTGACCCTCTGTTTTAAACTGAGCGTCTGAACAAAACATAGAGCGCCTGAACAAAAACAAAGAGCGTCTAAAGAAAAAGCAAAAACAGAGTGCCTAAACAAAACACAAAGCGCTTGAACAAAAAAACATAGAGCGTCTGAAGGAAAAACGAAAATAGAGCATTTGTATAAAAAAACAGAGCATGGTGGCAGGGTTCCGAACAGATTAAGGCGACGACGGTCAGATTCCGACCAGATTTCGAGGGCGATTAGGTGATGGTAAGGGTTGGGGTGGAGATGAAAATAGGTTTAGGAATTTAAATGAGATGGATAAATTATATGTTTTTGGAATTTAGATTTCTTGTGTAACTTTTTGGTATTTTTTTCAAGTTTTTGTATGTTTAAGTAATTCATCTTTTTAATTTTAAATTTAGTTTTAGTTTTAATTTTATGAAAAATGTCCCTAACATACACCTTTTGAACAATATTCATAAAGAGATACACACGTGATTTTATTTTCACAAACATATATTTTTTCAAAATTGACAATATCACGCTTTCACTCCCATAACCGAACATTTTTGTTTCCTCCATTATGCGAATCAATTCTCATCATTTTCCTCATTGATTCTCATCATCTTCCTCATTAAAGTTTCAATCCTGATCTAAACAATCATCCTGGATGCATCAATGATCATTGGCATCATCTTCGATCTTATTTTTTGATGAAAAACAAAGCGATTTTGATTTATAGGTTTGGTGTGATTTCGAAATCTTTTGTATGTCATTCAGATTTCGATTTTGAAGAATTTGTTGATAAGATACTGGATCGTTTCTAAATCGCATCCTGTCATGAATTAAATTTGTATTATTCGATCTCGGATCATGATCGATGCTTATTGAGAGATCAGAAGGACTTCACGACGTTGTTTGATGTGTCATAATGTCTTAGTTTAGGCACAATTAATATTATTGTCAAGTGAAATAGCAGTCTGTCAGAGATTGGTGGTTGTAATCTCTTTTCTGATCGTGAAAGTCAAACAAAGCGTCTGTTATATAAAACAGAGCGCAGAATAATTGTCATGCTTCGTTTAATCAAACAGAGAGCCAGTTATCTGAAACAAAACGCCTTCTTGAATCTGCCTTATTGGAATCCTCCACTATTGGTACTCAAAGTTTTGTTGATGAGGATGTATTCAATGATGATTTTTCTGACAATGTTGTGCCTGAATCATTACTTTGATTGGAAGGCGGTACATCGATCTATATGCAACCATCATTGTGTTCTTCACATTGGTTTAATCTTATTCCATGATGGTGTGCTACATTTTAAGAAATCTCTTGCGCTAATGCGACCGAGGTCATACTTTGATATATTATAAAGAGAAATGAGAAGGACAGGGTTTATGTAGTTTGTGATTTCAAAGAGAATGATTGCGAATGGTTTGTTAAGGTTTTATTGTGCGTATTCAATAAATGTTTTTACATCAGGAATAATACTCACACACGCGGGCAATTATTTATTTCGAAGCAATCTGTGAAGATTATAAAGTCTGAATGGATTGTCGATATTATTATAGAAATGGTACGTCATGATCCTCATGTTGGGAATAATCAGATAAGCAATCATTTATAATCCAATTATGGATTGCATTTATCATATAAGAAATCGTGGGGAGTCCTTCAAAAGGCAAAGATGATCGTTGGTGGAGATTATACCGAGTCGTTTGCAAAACTAAAAGCATACGTTGAAACTTTGACAAGAACTAAACCTGAAAGTTGTATTATCCTGGATGTTGATGACGGAACAAATCGTTTTTCCAGACTCTTTGTTTCATTCAATGCTTCGATCATGGGATTAAATCATTATAAATCGTTGCTTTTTCTCGACAATTCGCGAAGGGTGATTTCAATGAAGTCATTTTAGGAGTAACGTGAAAAGATGCTAATAAGGGGTATGTTTTTTTTTTTCTTGGGGAAAAAGCATGTGTTATTATATTTCTTTTAACTTGCGCTCTATTTCATATTATTACTCTGTTTCATTGTTTGCTTGTTTTTTTTTTTTTAAAAAAAACATATTATAGGATTTTTTCTTTAGGATTTGCTGGTTGATAAGAAGACATATTTCATTTAGTGTTGATTTCTTTCAGAGCTTCGACAAGTTATTCATGTTGATCGAAAGATCAATTTTATATTTCAGATCATAATTTAGGTCTTTTACAAGCATTTCCTAACGTTTTTACGGATCATTCACTTTTCTTTTTATCTTCATCATCTCATAGATAATCTGAAGGCAAGATACGAAGGGACTAATATGCCAACATCATACAAGAATTATATTGTTGGGCTCTTCGAAAGATTTGCATATGCCCCAACGATCATTTATTTTTATCATGAGATGGAAGAGTTTCAGTAAAAAGGAGGCAAACTATCCGGAGAATTTTTGGAATCTCTAATGCCATATGAGAGGTAGGCTATTAGTTTTTCTATTGGGTGTCGTTATGGGAAGATGACAACGAATGCTGCAGAATCTTTCAATGCTTGACTTTTAGGCGTAAGAGAATTACCGATCACTCAGATGGTGGATCAGATCCGTGACAAGTTGATAGAGTGGTTCAACAATTATTGGAAAGATGCCGAAGAAAGACGTGTTATATCCTAGGACGCTTGATTTTTGAAGTTGATGTCCGCACCTACTGCTTCAGTAAATGTCAGAAAAAGGATTTGCTTGTGTCGTATGTGGCTTTCCCTGTTTGTATGCGGCGTGATTGGGAAGTTTTCCTTACCGATGAGCAGCGTGATCGATCCTTATTTCTTGGTTGAAAGTTACAAAAAGAGCTACGAGACTGTCACATATCATATTCCTTCATCTATTATCAATCAAATCGCAACAACCATAGATGTCAAAATCGCTTCATCTACTGCGGGTAGGCAACCTGGTAGGCTCAAAAAACATTGTATTATGTCGAATGGCGTGGAGACGATGACTATTAAGTGTACTAGGTACTTTAAGTTTGGTCACCAAAATAGGAAGAGTTGTCGAGAGAGGATTCGATGATTTTGTCTTGTTTCATTTCTTTGTTCCATATAATTCCCGTTTATATACATATAACGAATGTTTTTTTCAATTCTATTCTATGTCAAATGTGTGTTTATTATTATTTTTTTGTTTCATTACAAAATAAAAATAAAAATGAACAATTAGTTTCTAGACAACAGGCGCTCTGTTTCTAATTAACCTCTCACTCTGTTTTATTGAAACAGAGCGCCTTTGTAATGTGAAATAGAGCGTCTGTTGCAAATTTGTTATGGCACACTTAAACATTCAACAGATATATTTTTCACACATAAACATTATTGAAACAATGACGATTTATATTGTCCGATGCACAAAAAAAAGCATATCTCAAATTTGAATACAACACATTGTATCACAGTCTGTTACAAATTTGTTATGGCACACTTAAACATTCAACAGATATTTTTTTCACACATAAACATTATTGAAACAATCACGATTTATATTGTGCGATGCACAAAGAAAAGCATATCTCAAATTTGATACAACACATTGTATCACACAACAACATTTAATTAAATTTGATATGTTATGACATCAGAGACAAATAGATAATGAAAATGAAACAATAAATGAATAACTTACATGTTTTTTCAGGCATGATGACATTGTATTCCATTTCTTTCGTGCGTCGCCCGACATGTAGGATAAAACATCAAGGATAGTCTTAGCCTTTTTCGAGAACCATAAGTGTAATTACTTAACCTTTTCTTCGATCTTTTGCCTTTGTCTTTGAGTCGCATTACCATGGACGACGAAGTACGTCCTTTCTTTTTCTTCGGCTTCTACTTCTCGATTTCCTCCTGATTGCTTTCTTCTTTGTCCGATTGTTGTAGTTCATCATTGTAGAAAAATCATCCTGTTGTTCTTTTTCATTGCCTTCATTCTTTATTTCATTTTGTGTCCATGTGCCGTTGAACAACACCTTATGTTCCGCAGTTATCTTCTTTTCCTTTTCAAACTCCTCTCATAGCTTAATCTTTTCTTTCTCCTTGGAATGAATGATTCCATTCAGTCTTTCACGCTCAACGGAAGCCTTTAATATCAAATATCCGCTGTTAGAGAGTTCTCGTCTCAATGTCTCTTTCGCTGACATCTCTTTATCAAGAAAGATCTTGGTGCTCTCAGCTTCTTGTTTCAGTTCATGAATTTATTTCTTCAAGTTGTTAAGCATCGTTGCATCAGTCGTGGAAGTGTTTTCAATCGTCTGTTTAGGTTTAGCTATTGACAACCTAAGGGTATCGATCTCTGATCTTACCGCGGTCAATTGAATTTCTAATGAGAGTATCTATAACAAAATACAATGATTTTATAAATCATAAATTGAGCTCAAAATATTTATACATGAAACAGAGCGTCACTTTTAATTAAACAGAGCACCTTAAGGAATTGAATACGGTTTATCTTTTCTTGAGCCGTATTCAACTCATGTGTTGTTTTTTTTTTTACTCTTTTCTTCCAATGAAAGGACCTAAAACAAATATAGAGCTTTTTAGATGTGTTAAAAAGTTTTTAACAAAATAGAGCGCCAGAAGATGAAAAACCTTGTTACCTTTTCTTTTGTCAAATTCACCCAAGTAGAGCTTATTTGCTCTTTTCCTTCTCCATTTCTAGCAATGTATTTGCTTCTTGAACCTCACAAGCAAAAAATTTATTTGACTTAACACACCGATTTGTATGTGTATTTAATCTTTTGATTTTTTTGATCTGAAGTGAGTTGGTGAATAGGCTATCTCAATATACATGCAAATATTTAATGTAAAATACCTCAAATTAATCTTATTTTGTTACAATGAATCACACTACCTCATGTCACAATGTTATAATAAACCTCACTATCACTATAAAAATATTTTTTTTTTTCATTCAATCCCATAAATATTGAACATACACATAAATATCAATTTCGAGTCAAACTGTTATAATTAAATTGAGATAGAAAAAATATATATTGTTACAAAAGACGGATGTCTTGAAGCTTTCTGGATGTTAAATATATCAAAATGAAAATGCAATCTACATTTCGGGATACTGATATTGTGTATTCCCTTTGTTTCATTCATATTGCAACACCAGTGACGGATTCAGGAACCATTGTCAGAGAGGTCAAATTTAAGATGAAAAATTTACAAAAGAGATCGATAAAAGTCATGATATCAATAAGAATTATATTCGAGCAAAGGAAGGATTTTAATATTCAAACATTTATTATCAATAAGAAGTACTGTTGCAAATGTTGGTAAATGACCTATACAAATGTAACACTATAACACACTTTTGTGGTGCGGTCAAACAAAAAGGCATGTTATAGCTATTAAAACATAATTCTATTTGTTATCATAATGGAGAACATTGAAAAAAAAAAAATTAAAACCATGGATCTTTTAAGTTCTTATTAGATGAGATGATTTTAGTATATTTTTAAATCTGCAAAGAATATCAATGCAAACATCATCAAATAAAATAATTTAATTGTTGTATCTTAGTATAATGAGAACAATACCAATTATGATTAAAAAAGAAAAAAGAAAAAGGAATAACATCAATTTTTATCCAAATAAATTGATTCCATTGGGCCCATATTTTTCATTTTTTTAGCCTAAATATTTGAACAAGGTCCATCCATGGGCATGATCTCCTTCCTAATGTTAACCCTAGGAATGGTTATGCTCGCCGTCGTCGACTATCAATTCTTTCATGAACTTGCCATTTTCACTTGCCATGTACCTCCAACCCCATCCCATGTCCCAACGACTCAACCCTACCTACTCCTATGTTAGATCCGCCCTGTATTATTTGATAAATATTTTGAAAAGTTTTATTTTTTTATTAAATAATGTTTATTATTTTATACTACATATTCGATTAAATACATAAGGTAAATTGTTTAGAGAAGATTCATAATAAATTTATAAAAAATAAAATTTGATCATTATATTATATTAACTAAAATTTATCTCGATAAAAATAAGAATCAGAAAATTATGATTTTAATGAAACAAAGAAAGTAACACACGTTGGGAAACCTTCGTCCTTGATCACCTCGCGACCCTAGAAATGGGGTCTAAACTTCTAGCTTGACATCTACTTACAATTGGGCTCACATTTCCATGCCCACACCAAACTTGGGCTCAAAAAAAATCGGTCCGTTTCCCCTCGAGCCCAATTTTGCAACCGATCAACAAAAACGCGTGCTAAATAAATGGACGGTGGATACCATCTTTCAATACATGAATCTAACGGTCCATAAAATTCCACATGGGTCCCACGCGGGCATTTTATCGCGTGCGACGCGGTCACATTGGCTAGCGCGGTCCTAATCTCATGGAATATGAAACTCCGCTGTAGAAGTATAAAATGGAGAGTGTGTTTTGCTTTTGCTTTGAATTGTGTTGTCGTTTTATCTTCTTCTTCAAAGCTCACTCCAAGAACAACTTTTTTTGGTTCAGTTTCTCAGTGTATTAGCAGAGATTTTGAGCTTCTATTCATCAACTTGTTTTGCAGCATTTTCATTCATTGGTATGCTTTTTGTTTCTTCATATTACTTTGCTGTTTTTTTTCTTTCGATTGCATACCTGTTTGTGTGGATAATTCTGGGTTTGTTTTGGTTTCTTTCTATTGTATGTGAATTTGTTGATTCTTATATCTTATCCTTTGATACTGTTGGGGTTATCTCACATAATTAACTTCCATGTAGTAAAGATAAGGTGTCGGTTTAAATGAATGTGCGAGCCTAACATACCGAACCTTGTTGTTTTAAACTTTCAGGATGTAGTTACTAGTCCAAAACAGACAATGTCGGCTTTGTAACACTAATCGGTGAAGTGCTAATCGTTGAGTCTGCTAAGATCCAACATAAGAATTCTACCATTAGTGGGAATATTTGACATAGTTGAGTTGGTTCCTTAATTTGATATCAGCTTTGATATTGAGATCACGGGTTATATTTCTTATTGGTTTCTCAAGGAATCACTATATTATATCTACGTAAATGTCCAAACAATAATTAGGATATTATGTTCACAAGGGAAGTATTATGTGTACCCCACCCCAAGGTATATACTCATCACTGATTTTTGATTATCTGAAAAAAAAAAACAATTAAAAAAATCAATAATAAACTAATCCTATCAATCAAAACCTCACAATTATGAGGGGTGTATATGCTCGGGGTGTACTAATAATTTCCCATGTTGACAATGATATCTCAAATAATCTTTTATCCTTAAATATTTAAATAGAGATTTGTCATCTTATCTTATCTTTTCATATTAATAAATATTTCATTTATATCTTTTATATATGTTATATATACACATCTTACCTTTCGCATAACAACATGTTTATTTCACATATTGATATTCAGAGTATTATGCTTTAAGCAACTTATTGTTGCGATGATGTTAGTCATCCAAGCTGAGGAGTGTTGCTATCAGTAATTTGTTTGTGCGAATTCTTATCCTTGGACTTGACAAGCGAGGAAGCATTCTGCATAACTTGACATGGAAGAAAACAAAAGCGAGGTTCTCATGCTTGAAAATCGATTACAAGAATGCGCTCTTGATAATGGGAAAGAGATACAGCTCAAGCAAAATTCCTCATTCAAGAATCAGGGTATGCATTGTGTATATATGAACGAGTTCGATCTCTTTCTAGTTGGCAGTGGTTCGAAAAATCATTGACATCGTGGAGAGAATGAGTAATTGTGCTTTCTGTTTGTAGCTGAGATTGCTTGGGATCAGATCAGAAAGCAGTGGACCGGTGACATTTCTCATAAGCCTAAGTTCGTCACGAAGGATCCGAATCTGAGGTAAGCTGAATATCATTGCTGCTTAATCGTCCGAATAAAGATTATTCGGTTTAGATCAAGTTTTGAATCTGTGACGAAGACACTCCTGACACAAGTAACAACATGATCTTTAATATGACATGGAGAAGTCACATAAAACCTGAGCCTATTTGGACTTGCTCAAAATCAAGTCGCTACCCGATGAACTTGCAGTAGAGAATGACTCGAAACTATGACTTGTTCTCTTGCAGTTGGACATGGACTACAACTTATGAGGATTTACTTTCATCAACGAAGCCTTTCCATCAGCCGATTCCTCTGAGAGTAAGTTCTCTCAATATCTTTACATCGCGCTACTTCACCTTGCCTTGTTTTGAAATGTTCACCCTTTTCAATGCAGGAAATGGTGGACTTTTTGGTCGATATATGGCTTGACGACGAACTCGATGACTAGATAGTAAATTGCCTATGGCACTAGACGAGAATTAATTGTAGACAGTTGAGGTAGACGATCGAGATGATGCCCGAGATAGATGCCTAGCTGCAAGGTGATTAAGCTAATGAGGAGTTCTAGTCACATAAATGCTTGATAGTATTACTGTGTAAATTAAGCCAATGCTTCAGAAGTTCTGTGCTGATTTCTGTGTTTATTGTGATTTAGATGGTATGCTCTTAGATACTTTCATCTATGCACAATTTGTATGAAAGACGGCTGCAAGTTCACCAAGCAATTTGTATCCAAAGAAGCCAAGACATGAATTCACCATCTGTTCTTATTTCTATCTTCACCGGCTTCATTGACATATATAGGAAAGCATGCCTCTTCACCATACAGATTCTAGCTAGCCTCCTTGTTTCACGGCGTTCACGTACAAACAGTCAACATTTGAGATGCAGTTCCTAAGGGCTTGATTGCCAATCCAGAGTGTAGATATTCTATAGCAGAAAGCTGAATAGATAGCAGCTTCAACATGGCTGGATCTATGTGCAGCTTGGACGAAGAAGAGTACGTCGAGCAAATCCTCTCAGTAACTGAGGCCGAGCTGGATTCCAAGCGCAGCATGGACTAAAAACAACGTCATGATTCCACTGCCTAGGATCCCGTGTACATTCCTTAGTCCAGGATTCCCCTGTATATCCATATTGTAATAGGAAAACTGGCATTAGAAACCAATAAGAAGAGTTAACTGAAGCAAACAAGAAAAATTTCAGCTGATCATGATTTAGTCCAAATTTAGTGATCTCCGAACTTTTACCTCGAACAATGATGGCAGAATGGTTTGTATAGTCAGAAGAGACAGACCGATGATACCAGTGACCGCGTGAGGGCTGCAAGCAAGCATCGTCAGCTCCACCAAGAACAGTTGAAACAGTGAATACTTCAGAGAACTTTCACCACATATGAAGCTTGAAATACTCTGCATTACCTCTCGAAAATCGGCCTGTCTGAAGTAAGAAGCGACGTCACTCCGCCTGTCGCTCCGAGAGCAAAGAAGAAAAACATTCCTGCCATCAGTTTCGGGTGCAAGTCTTTTGCTTTTGCCTTCGCTTCCTAGTGCCACCAGTAACAATGACAATCTTGGTAATGTATCATTTAAAGCACCGAAATAGGCCAGGATTGATTCGCAAGAGATGGTTTTAGTTCAGTTTCTTACCACATTGTCGGAGGAACGTATCTGAAAACCAAGATATGTTCCATATCCGCCCATAGCAAAAAGCACGACAGCCTGCAACAAAACGGAACAAGCAGACAGTTAACACTCATCCGCGATTTGATGCAACTGAAACTGGTTCCAATCGCCTAGTTACTCAACGCGGTTACATGTGAATATGGAACAGTGATAGAAAGGATGGTATACCATGTTTCCTGGATGACCCCAATGGACAAGCCAATCTGGAAGGCTCCATGTCTTAATTAGCTCGATGATCGGTCCGAACAAAGACCTGACAGCACTAGCTAGTACCCGAAACATTCGAACGCATTAGCATCAACGGCAATGCCTTCACAGAAGTTAAACAAACGACACTTCGAGAACAACATACAGTCACAGGGAAGAATATATCAGCTGTGTGCTAATAGGCATCACCTCTACTTACAGCTTAAATCAAAACATCTCTTTTCAATACTTAACATAGACTAAACCAACGGGTAGACACCAAGTGCCTATACACTCAAATGGTAAAATGCCCAGTACTATTAGTATCTTTAATACTCTTTCTCACACAAATACGGGTTGCACTGGTGCAACTCATAACAAGTACCAACCAAACATCACTAACATTTAAAACTCGTTACCTTATGTCACACCTATTCTCATTGTACCAATTTTATCCAAAACAAAAGCTTCGAATTGACGATTCACAGTATTATTAGTATCTTTCAGTGACGCCAAATAAACCGATATTTTTATCCCAAAATTACCTCCAGGAAGTGCACCCAATAGCACCAAAGCCAAAGGATTGAAGGAGTACAACAATGTCTCCTTCCCCTCTTTCCCTTCCTCATCTTCAACATCATCTTCACTTCTCAAGTCCACAATGTGCTCCCTCTCCACAGCCGATACGAGTGAAATCCCCTTTCTACACCTAGAATCCAATCTTGTTATCTTAGCCTCACTTGAAACTCTGGATGAAACTGATGGGCAATGAATGGGAAATGGAGAAAATGGTACAAGAAAATGAGAAGCATTATTGGAGTTTGATGGTTTGTATGCAATTGATGCATTCACCATAGACATTGCCATGTTTTGTGATGAATATTGAGAAAGTGAGCAAATGTTTTTTTTTTTTTTTTTTCCTTTGTGTCTGAAGATATGAGATAGAGTTTTGAGGAGTGTGGGAGAGGAATGTGACACGACAAGCTCTTCCTTTTTGCTGCAAGGAACGAGGATTGAGGACCCTCTTTCACGTGGTTTCGACGAGCCACATATACGTTTTCGATATGCGAACAATCGAGAACAAAGTGTTAGTCATCTGGTAGATCTTTGTGTCTAAGTCGAGTGAGAGGTTTAGGTTTGTGAATCTAAATATTTATACGGTGAACTTCGGTTGGTGGGTCCTGGTCTTGATACGTTAAGTTAGTCTCGATTCAATAAATGAAAATTTAATTGACTAAGTAGGGCTCTGTAAATCTTACTCTATCCGTCTCACAAAACATGCAATACATACGTATTTTGCAGTATTCTATATGCATGAATATAAGTTTCGTTTTCATATCAAATCACTTCTGATCGTCCCGCAACATATATTAGGTTGAAATACGTAACTTGCACAACCATTGATATTTCATAATAAATTTATAAAAAAAAACTGTGTTTGAATGTCGTTGCAGCATATCAAACTTTGTATCGACACTCGTATCAAATCAATCCTTGCATTCTTTGTGGGACGAAGGGAGTATTTTTTTATTTTATTTTTGATAGTAAATGAAAGTAAGTCATTTGCTTTCTAAAAAAATGACAAGTGTTTATTCTCATTTGTTAAATTGAGATATCCCAACTAAATTACAATATTACTCAATTTGAGAACTTTTTTTTACAAAAATATCAAAACAGACATAATATTTACTTTATATCACATCAACTCATCCCACTATTTTCTTCTTTTTTTCTCTTTCTTATTCCTTTCACTTACACAGATCAAAGGGCAAATCACTCATTATTGTAAAAAATAACACACACGTAAATTATCGTGTCAAGTCAACCGATTATAATTATTTTGAAACGAAAAAAGTAAGTCCATCGGCTTAATAATGCTGGGTCTTTGATAGAATTTTTAGTCCATAGGTTGTGTTGGTATTAATGAGCATTAATCCAATAGGTTAAGACTCCAATCAAAGACCCAACATCATTAAATAAAAGAACCTATGAAAAAAAATGATATGATACCTCATCGATGACTAATTCAATTATCTTTTAAGATAATGACAAGTGTCCATCATGTAAAAGATGAATAATATACTATAAATATTTTTATTTACTATTCGAAAAAGTAAGATTTTTTGGGCCTTGCCTAGTCATTAAACTTCCATTTACTGAACAGAAATTAACTTAGGTATCAGAGTCGGTCCTCGAAGATCACCATCTCGAATTCGACTAACCGAACTACTTGTTTCTGATCTGTGTAGATTTACGTATCTGAACCAGGGCTCAAAACACCAACAATTTACCACATAGAAGTCTAGGCTACCGAGCTCAGGTCTACATCCCGAGCTCAGCACAAACAAGATGCATGTTTATTAATGTCAACGGTAGAGTTATGCGTTTTGGTATCCAAAAGCATATGCTGGTTCTTTGTTCATTGGTTAATCATCTTTGAGGTTTGCATTGACAATATGTTGTTCACGACCTCATGGGTCGTTTGCACAGTGATATTTGTAATGTTGTCCCCTTCTTTTATGTCATTGCGGACTTGATTGAATTGAATGATCATTTCTGACAAAAACATATATAACGGTTTGTTAATTACTGCTGCATTAACCCCATAAGTGAAGTTCTGGGATTCCCTGTTGTTGTTGTTGGGACATCATCATTGCTGACACTAATCTCAACCATTGAAAGCAATAATGTGGGGAAAAAAACCTACAAGACTGGATTGAGGGCTGGAATGAAACACAACACGGGTGCAGTCCATTTACGACAACGGTAGATCCACGACCGTAAGTAAATTGGGACCATACCAGAAAATAAACGGGACGTAAAACAAGTTTGGGATCCCATGCTGTAACTGCACCATAACAAGGACAATTCAATGGTTGAAATGAAACCAAATCACACACACAAAAAAAAAGGAAAAAATCTGCAAATTTTTTTCGTTTGTTTTACACTGTTGATTTTTTGTGGCGTTTGCCGTTGGAAAGAGGACCCAACTCCCGAAAAACAACCTTATAATTTTGCGATGATGAATAGCCTGCAATCTCAGCGAGTTGTACAAAAGCCCAACATTTAATGGGCCCTTGGGCCGAGTTGTGTGATGGTCTGGTATTATTCCAACAAACTGATCTGGGCTCAAATGATCTCTCTCCTTTATACAGTGCAGCTCTATTTTTCTTTCTCTTCTTCATTTTTTTTTTGGACAAAAACTCTCTTTCTTAGAGATCAATGAATAGTTATGATTAGAACATAACCTTTTTTTATGGATTGTTTTAGTTTCTTTCATTTTTTGATCACTAGTCACACTGTTTAACAAGACACAACACATGATGCCTAACCATTAAGATTTTATTAAGTTTTTGTCGTAATAATCCACTCATCAATTATAATTTAACAGTTGTGAGACATGATATGATGACAGATATACATCTCTGTTTCTACAACAACCTTTTCCTTCTATCACTACAAGTAATGGATTGATGCACATAATAATAAGATAATAACGCTTGATTTCGAAAATATGGTCTGTACAAGCAAGCTAGTGTCAAAACGTACTGTCTCACAACAATATTTATTTGAGAGCTGCTAATCATCTCCTTTTAAATACAACTCCCCTTTGTTTTTTTTTTTTTTTCTTCTAATTCCATGACTATCCTTTCACGCATCATAATTTCTTTATTTCATCCATAATTTTATGTATATATAGATTTTATTTTACCTATCAAATCAAAAAACTAAAAATGTATTGTAATCCATTTATCAATAGAACACACCAAATAGCATTTCCGATCGGGTAGTGGAAAAGCATAAACGATAATTAATTACCTATGTCGAGAAAGCATTTCATCCCGAGTTTCTTGTTTCTCCAAATCCACATTCTCAGCGCCTTCTTGCCCTGAATTCTCGACAAGCTGAAGACTATCCTCCATTGGAACACACCTGCAAAGATCAGTCTGGACCCGGAGGGAGTCTAGGCATATCAGCGTCAGCCTCGGCCTGACAGGTGGAATTGGGGTCCGCGCCATGACCTGCTGCTGGGTGAGAACCTGCTGCTGCAACGTCTGATGCTCCTTCAAAGTTACTCCTGAGCCACGAGCAGACTGTGACTGAGACCTGGAAATAGCAGAAAGGTGACTCTTCGGGTAGAATTGACTGACAGCCGACCCAATACCGTAGACTCTTCCCTCACTACAAAACAAAAAAGCATATTTGCGATGGAAAAATTTAGCGATAGAAAAAATCCGTCGCATAATCAAAATAAATGCGACGGATAATCAAAAAGAAAAGGGAAAAAAAGTTTCTACAACGAAAAGTCAATATCCGTCGCAAACTTTATTTACAAAATACGACAGATTCCGTCGAAAACAAATAGAGATAAAATTTGTATTAAATAATTATGATTGTTTGCGACGGAATCCGTCACAGTGTTATAAATATTTGTTATAATTATAAATAGAGATAAAATATGTAAAATAATTATGATCATTTGCTCTGGAATCCGTCGTAGAATTATAAATATTTGTTATTTTAATAAATAACTATGATTTGCTATGACAGAATTCGTCGCAAAAGTATAAATATTATTTTGATATAAACAAATGTTCCACATATAAAACATGCAATAATCATCTAACAATTATAAATTTGAAATCATTACATCAAAGTAAGATAAATACAAGTTCGACGTATTTGTTACGCATTTCGACGTTACAATTAAAACTTTCCTTCCTACATGTTTTATATATTGTGTAAGTATCAGAATAAGGTGTCGCATTTAAAAATATACGTATAATGAGTTGTTTATTGATAGGAAATCATACTTTGCCTATTACGATTGGTTAAGACTGCAAAATATTACGATAAAACTAAAGTTAAGGAATTAAAAATTTTTAAAGGTGTAATTGACGACGGATTCCTTCGTATATGGTTAAAAGTGCGACGGATTCCGTCGCTTATTGTCAAATATACGACGGATTTCGTCGCAGAATTATAAATATTTGTTATAATTATAAATAATTATAATTATAAATATTATTTTGATATAAACAAGTGTTCCACATATAAAACATGCAATAATGATGTTACAATTATAAATTTAAAATCATTACATCAAAATAAGATAAATACAAATTCGACGTATTTGTTACGCATTTCGACGTTGCAATTAAAACTTTCCTTCCTACTTGTTTTATATATTGTGTAAGTATCAGAATAAGGTGTTGCACTTAAAAATATACATATAATGAATTGTTTATTGATAGGAAATCATACTTTGCCTATTACGATTGGTTAAAACTGCAAAATATTACGATAAAACTAAAGTTAAGGATTTTTAATGGTGTAATTTACGACGGATTTCGTCGCAAGTTGAGATATATGCGACGGAATTGAGACACCTTTACCGTAAGGTGTAATTGCCTATTCATGGTTTGATTGCCATCGTCGTTTTCTACCATTGAGACACCTTTACCGTAAGAATAGGAGTGGATTTAGGAAGAACAGGATTGAGCTTGCCCCCCCGTTCAGGATTCGTAGTGGAGATGAGTTGTTTGCCAGTCTTTTAGGGATTTCTACCACGATGGATAGTTTGCAATATGACCTTTCAGTTAACGCAATTGGTTTCCATAGAAGACACAATTGGAGTAAGAGAAGTATTTTCTGGGAGCTGCCGTACTGGAGCAAAC
>JAOVYX010009724.1:0-34294 GCA_035668315.1 Drosera spatulata | reverse complement strand
ACTATGCCAAACCTAAATGGCGACTAATTCTTGACTTAGTCGCCAAAATGGCGACTAAACTCCTAAATGGTCGCAAACTATACCAAACCTAAATGACGACTAATTCTTGACTTAGTCGTCAAAATGACGACTAAACTCCTAAATGGTCGCAAATCATGCCAAACATAAATGACGACTAATGTCTGTATTAGTCGTCAAATTTGGCGACTAGAAATAATTTTTAGTCGTCATTATCAATTAGCGAGAAAGGGTTTAGCGACGAAAGGTTTTAGTCGCCATTTGGCTTTTGCGACTAAAATTCTTGATTTAGCGACTAAAAATCTTAGTCGCCTGTTTGGTTGATTTTTGTAGTGTGGTTAGACAAGGAAAAGAGTTGAAGAGTTGTATTCCATAAGGACCGGGATGACACATTCTGAAATGGTTTTAGGAGATCCAACCTCCATTTGGTAGTCGCCTTGGTATGATAAGTTGGCCAGCAAGTAGGGGCCGAATAGGATTGCCTGGAGAGAAGCATACTCGGGGTGATCATCTGGAGGAAATATACATCAATATGCAAATTAAAAGAAGTATAACTATTAATCAAATTCTTGTCTTGACGTTATATAGAGAAGTACAACTATTAAAAATTATTCGAATTAGGAAGAATGAGGGACATAATATGATATGGCTCATGTAGGCGTTGAATGTAGCAGAGACATCGAAGAAAACTTCGACTTTGATTTTGTCACGTACCTTGAAGTGAAGCCTGAAACAGAGAGATCCGATCTAAGAAACTTGAGTTACGTGGTTGAGCCCAGTCCCAGTCGAGCGCGCCATAGTACTCGTTCATCCCAACAACCCTTCTCTCAGGTTGTAGCTTCCTGTAAGGATCCATAAATCCCAGTTGAATTATAAATCTGCGGCATATGTAATTCAAGCTCAATAATTACCTCGTTGACATAATACTCATTGATCGATGGATTATGAACCAAAAAATGGGAAAGTACCTGTTATCATTGATATTGGTAGCTCTTAAGTCGATTCCGAACTCATTGAAAAACAATAGCGATCCTTGACTGAGAAGGAACCCTAAACTCGACGTCACATTATTCACAATTCAGCCACAGACCTGGTTCACATTCCCATTCTTCCAAGCATCCCCATCAGTGAAGGCATACCAATGTGCCTCGAACACCGTCTTCTGTGGTCGTTGCCCAAGAAAAGATAGGCCCTTGTCATAGTTCAACTCAGAAAGGATCACCAGCACATTTGGGTTCACCTTGTGCATCACTTCAGCTCCTTGTTGCATATACCTTTTCCAATATCAATACATTAAACAACGTTAAGTCGGGATATAGCTTGTAATGAGACTAGAAGGGGATGAATAATCTCTCTTTCGAACTCCACTATCAAACTAACGAAAGTCAGTGAGACAGTAAGGTTATTTTGAGCTTACTGCAGTAATGCGAAACTTTATTGCAGTAACGTTGGTTCCATTTAGTTTATTGCTGGTTGAAGTTGATTAGGGTTAAAGCTAATGAAAACAGTAATGTAAAAACACGAAGGTTTTTATAATAGTTAGGCAACATAGTTAAAATGCGACTATATTCTTTACTCCAATCTTCCCATGATTATTAGTGTGATGGATTACGAGGATATTACTACGTGTGATTGTTTTAATCTCACATTCAACTTGTAATTTTACAACGTGTAAATGATAATACAAACCGATTACCAGATCTTTTCTTCTCCTCAACAAGACTCGAAACAGCCTCTTGAAATCGTTTGTCTAACACTATTACTATTCAAACTCTATTTTCAATAGCTGGCTGAGATATTCAATTGTCAACTTCTTCCACTGTTTACTTGAGCCCATACAACACTTGTTTTTCAAAGCAAAAGAGATTCATCAATTCAAAGATTATGAAACTTGGGCAATTTCTAAACGTTGTTGAACTCGTCCTTTTTTCAAACGTCACTTTCACGCCCTCCTGAAATCATATTCACTGACCCGTGACCTCTAGTTTTGATGCAGAGAAATACGCTGACACGATACAAAAGACAACACGTGAACTTTGACTTCTTGAACCCTTCTATAGACTCAGCCTTACTATCCCTCAGGCTTGCTGTAATAACCCTTTTCTCACAGAAACAATTCCGGATCAACATTTACTTCGTCTAGACCCTTTTGTTGAACTTGGTCTTACTGCCCTTCAGCCTTGCTACAATAACCCTCTTCAACCAAAGCAATCCAAGATTAATCATTCCTTGCTTCAGAAATCCAAATGCTCCAGCCTTACTATCTATTTACTCATGACCTCAATGTTGTCAGTCTTATTGTATTTCTTTGAACCAACCTTACTGCGTTTCTCTCCGAATCAGTCTTGCTGCATTCCTTTTTAAACCAGCCTTACTGCGCATCCCATTGCAAGCTTACTTTGCAAGCAAACAAGTCTCGGCCTTAGTACATACTGGGACTTCTAAGACTAGAGTTTGTCTATCACTTAATTCAATACATCATGAGTTTGATTCAACAAACATGACAAAGCACTGTTTCGTAGCCATACCAAAATGCATCGCTTTTATTTGCCCAGCCCCAATGGCTGATTGTTTTGAAAGCGCCAGGCAGTTAAGGAAGAAAAGAAATCATGACTCCAAACTCTTGTCCTCTTTACATGATTACAATTCCATTTATTGACACACGCTCATAGTAATCTGCATAAGCCAGATTTTTGGTCCATCTGAACAGGTTGTGCGATACCTCAAAGATATGCTTGATGTTTAGTCAGCCACAGGTGTAATTATTGCGACTTCCATGTTCGTCGTAAAATGTGCCAATTTATTTTTACCCCGTTATAAATAGTAATGTAGATATGGAAATTGAGGTCGATCCCATAGGGAACAGAGAGTATCGATCTAAACTCAACTTAAGTAATTTCTATCTTAGGGGGGTAAGAGTTAAGATAGAATTATGGGGGGTGTATAAAAGGATAACTTAGAACTAAACTAATTAGATCAAATAAAAGCTATGATAGAGCTGGGATATAGAGGGATTTCCTTAAGTTGGAAGAAACGTAAGGATGATAATTGAATTCCTTTTGAGTCACCTAGATCAATCACTGATATTTCTTTATTTTAGATGTAATGATCAATATGGAATGATTATAATGAATTTTTGACTTAACTCACTAAGTTCCTTAACTTTTAACTTTCAATAAACTCGGATAGTCAAACTAACTCAATAAATTAAAACCATTATAATTAACTCAAACATGGTTTTATCAAAAGAGTTGATTCAAAACATGAAAAGACTATTCATAACATGAATAACAATTAACTTAAACTATCGTGTCACATGCATATAAAATCATTGATTATATACGACAATTAGCTTGAATCATATTATATCAATTTGTTACTAAATAAATCACTTAGCGCAACTTATAACTCTAACCTATGTAAATTAGGTCATCAATCCAATGAACATATCTTATATAATAGTTCTAACAGGTTTCATGCAACATATTCATCAGTAGCATCACTGGTTTTAGTCATAAACGCATCATCTCATGATCTAAAGTCATCAAAATTCATCAATACATCCATACTATTGATCTACTCATGCGTATGCATCAAACAAAGCATGGAATGAATCATAACATCAAGAACAGACATTCTGCAGAGAATAAATAATTGAGAGTAAAGATTTTACAGCACAAATTGCGTTCCAAACTGATTCCAAAGCAATACAAACGAATCGCGGATCAATTCTTCTTGAAAAGTTGATCAAAAACCCTCCAAAGTCTCTCCTCTTCGCGTCTCCACCTCCTCTGATCTCCCCTGTCGTCTCTCTGCTCAATATGATTAGAAGAACCCTAAAGCATATATTTATAAGAAAGGGTCAAGATCAGATTGATCCGACGGCTAAAACGTAATGTACTACGTCTGGAAGACAGTCGCGGCCACGACAAAGCAAATGTCACGTCCGCAACACATTAAAAATCCAAATTTTACTGAGAATCACCTGTCGCGCCCGCGACCTCTTGCAACCTGCCCACGACACTGTCTGTCGTGGCTGCGACAGGTGTGCTGATCACCTAAAACTATTACAAAAAATACTAAACGTTCAAAAATTCTAGAAACTTATACAACACATCAAAACTCGCTAATCTAACTTATCGATGTGAAACTTTACCGTATTAACTCTCGAGGCACATGAAGCGACGAAAATCGTGAATTTCCAGCCTTGAAACTCATGACTTGCCATTCTTCTTCATATGTTTTCAGTTTTGTTCCAAAATTCGCGTCAATCTGGTAAAAACATAAAAACGCAATAGTATCAACATTTCAAGATGAAAAGACGTTAACAAAACTAATTAGATAATACAAGAGACATAAAACAAACATTTACAATAAAAAAATGATGTGTGTTTTCATAACTGTCAATGCTGAAAGCTCCACATTACATATAACTGAACTTTTCCTGTGAACATCGTAAGGACATTGTCCATTTGTTGATGAGACTTGGAGGAGGGTGCTTATTGTTAGTTGTGCACGTTTCTTCATTGTCAGCACCCAGTTGCGTGCCTTATCGCATTGGATAATACCTGTTCAAAGGAAGTCATCCTCATTTTAGTTCTTTGACTAAGCAAATCGTGTAAGCTACATATTATGCAACATTGATTAAGATGGCATACGATAGACTCATCAGTGCTTTGAGTCTGAGTTACCTCCAGATGGCATACATATTATGAGAAGAATTTACAATTTCGAGGAATCTCTATAAACTCTCAATAAATGCTTGATTTTCTATTTCAAATAATTATACTCTGAACAGAATGAGCATCAATATCCATGCTAAATGTTTTCAATGGTTTTTGTATTACCTTTACTTGTTGGTACACTTTCGACGACTATCTGTGCATCGATGTCCATGCTAATAAAAGATGTACCACCTTCAACTTGCATTGTTTCAACGTTTTCCTTGTTCATTATAAAACAAACACTATTCAACCAACCTCATAAAGAATCAGATCAGTATTACTAAACAATGTTGAGACAACCTGTTGCAGATCGGAAGAGAAAATAACGAAAAAATGAAATCACACATAATTTATCTAGGAAAACCCTATAGGGGAAGAAAAACCCACGACCCCGACGACCAAATTCACTATGAAAAAAAGAGTATAAATAGTGTTTTTATCGCTCACAATTGCACAGATGAGCATACACGCATCTAAAAAACAAACCAAACCCCAATAACATATAAGTACAGAACTCTGACAAAGATAAAAAACATCGTGCCCGAGACTAAGATAATGTCGCGCCCGCGAGCAATGTCGCGCCCGCGACTAATTCTAGATCACCTCGAGATCAGGATCACACTCTTAGCAAATCTCCCACTTGAGCCAGATCCACCTCCATTATCCCCAACACATGAACTATCGTCGGTGACACCTGCTACACTCACATAACAAGTCCAGAAGAAGTTGAACAGAACCTCAGCTTCTTCGCAGTAACTGATTTGGTCAACATATCTGTCAGATTGTCTTTAATGTGAACCTTCACCAACTCAAAGACTTCATCCTCTAGCCGATCTCTGATGAAATGGTATCGTACGTCAATGTGTGTCGTGCGCGAATGGTAAGCAGAATTTTTTGTCAAGTGAATTGCACTCTGACTGTTACAATGAAGCTTGCACTCAATAATCTTGTGACCACTTTCTGCCAACAACCCTTTCAACCAAATCAGCTCTTTGTATGCCTCAACCAATGTCATGTACTCAGCCTTGATAGTTGATAGTGCAGTCACCTTTTGCAGCTTCGAAACCCATGAAACTGCTCCCCTGCCTAGAGAAAAAATATATCATGTAGTACTTTTCTTCGTATCAACATCCCCATCCATGTCAGAATTTGAGAACCCATTCAACACAACATCTGCACCCGTGTAACACAGCGCAACATCTTTGGTACCCACAAGATACATAAGAATCCACTTAACAGCGTTCCAGTGTTGAAAATCAGGATTTGACATGTACCTACTAACAACTCCC
This sequence comes from Drosera spatulata, assembly GCA_035668315.1. NCBI lineage: Eukaryota > Viridiplantae > Streptophyta > Magnoliopsida > Caryophyllales > Droseraceae > Drosera > Drosera spatulata. The sequence continues at coordinate 28,263 of JAOVYX010009724.1, read as the reverse complement.
ACTGCTTGGACAATGTCTGGTCTCGTACCTACTATTGCATACATCAAGCTGCCAACTGCCAACGCGTAATTGTTGTTCGTGTAAGCTCAATATTTCAACTTAAACACAAGTTTTTGGAAACATTTCATGTTTGATCTAAGTTGTACTTATACACCGATCCATAGCCTCCTCCACTAATTTTGTGCGATTCTGAGAAGTAGTCTGTGTTCTTTTTCAATTTTCTCAACGGAGTATTTATGATTCCTCACATCACCTGTGTTAGAGATTCGGGCTTTTTTTCCTTTCTTCTACTTCTTTCAAGGATTACCTTATTTTTAGCGTCTTCGCTTCTTTGTAGGTTGCATTGTACATCTCCATAATTTGCTTGCATTCTAACCTGAGCCTCCTCACTATAGCTTTTCATATCATCCTGAGCAATGGAGATTGTCACTCACAAAAATCAGAATGTAAATTATCTGATGAACGTAAGACATCATGAAAGGCATGATCATTAAACGTCATACCATGGATGATTTTAAAGATACCACTGCAAGTTGAGCTTTTGTGAATTTTCATTCACTGAACTTAGATCTAGTGATCTTCTATCCGAGTATATGCTAATGAAGCAAAACAAATGTTGTCCGCAGCGAGCTCTATTAAAAGTCAAGGGAGTTGTCTGGGTTTTTGTTCTCATACATTGGAGTAAACATTCTTTCTGAGATAAAGCGCTAAGTGCTTTTGTTGTCTGTGCTTTGCCTTCTTGATTACCATTTCAAAAAAAAAAAAAGAAAAAAAAAAGAAAAAAGAAAAAAAAGAACAGAAAAAGAAAACATGCTTTTGTATGAGATGTTTCATGCGATAGGTTCATGTTCATGTCGTTAATTTTTATCCCAGATATAAAGAAAAGCACAACCACATACTTGTTTGTCAATATCGTCATTAGGTCTCTGATCATATGTGTTCCTTGCATAAAGTAAATGATCTTCCCTTTAAATTTCAGAAACAGTTCAGAAATCTTGTGCCCCTTTTGATATATTGTGAGTAACATCAGGACCCTTGAGCTATAGGCAGCAAAAATCATGCAATGGTTTCTGATAGCAGAGATGAACCCATAAGAGCAAGTCCAAGGGTGCATGGTATTTTGGAGTAGTTAAAGCTAAATTTTAATCATGAATAGTGTGTTTTTGTCAAAATTTATCAATGTTGATCCAATGGAACACATGCTATAATTTGCCAATGAACAAAATTAATGGACAAGAAAGAAAGAGCCACATATATTGGTTTGGATTTTTTTTCTTGTTGTCAAAGTCAATGAGGTATCAAAAAATAGCCATTGTCATTTGTGTTGCTATATATAGTATGGAATATAGCAAATGCTAGAATTTGCATGAATTGGTTATCTTTGTCGTTCTTTAGCCATGTTGGAGAGAGAGTCGTGGAAGTCTGCAAAACATTTTGTTCTGGCAGTCTTCTCAGCTTCCAGCTCATTTATAACTGGTTCAAGACTATCAAGAAGATCCACTGGTGCATGTTGTAGGTTTCCTGATCCAGTTGCCTTAGTGTGTACTCCACGGTGGTCTCTTGTGGAGATGACTGTTGATGTGCAGAAGGTTCAATTCTGACCACTGTTCTTGCAGTAGAGGATAGCCTTTCATGAATTGGTGTCAATCTAACGTCTGCAAGGGCTTGCCTCAGATTTCTAGCTGCAGTCTGGGGTGTCATCTGAATGTCAGATGTACCACTGTAGAGTAGACCTTAAGGGAATCCTACTGATGGTGGATCTGCCCTGGTCTGCACTAATCCAAACGAGGATGGGGGTGAAACGCCAGGTTTAGTGGGGATATATCTTGATCTTGTATGTGTTCCTGACCAGAGGGAGTGTCACTCATCAAATGTTTGTTGATTTCCTCAAGTGTGACACTTTTGAAGGTGCTTTCTGCTGCAGTCTGCTCTTCTCTTGGCAGTGAGGTTATTTCCAGTGATTTATCCTCCACGATAACCACTTCCTCTGCTTGTGTGGGAGTGAGATCGAGTGTTGTAACTTGAGTGAACTCCGCTTGCATAGTGATCTGCTCATAGTTTGCAATAATTCCTTTTGTGATATTCTTTGCTGCATCCCTGCTTGGTGATGCTGACTCCTTGATTGGTGATCCCTCTACTGTTGGTTCAGTTACTACAACTACTTCAATTGATACCTCACTAGCCTCTGCCTCGTCTTCTGCAGGTTCCTCAGCTGCTGTTTTCTCTTGTTCTGCTGTAGACTCTGCTGCTTGAAGCTCGGCTGCAGGTGACACTGCTGCGGGCTCTTCTGCAGTAAATAGTTCTATTGTTGACTGATCCTTGATCCTTTCTTCAGCAACTTCATCGATGATGTCATCATCATCATGGTCTTCTAATTCTGGGAATTCATCATTACCGTTATCATCATCTCCTGGTGATTGTACTTTGTCGACGGTTGGTCTTGACAGGTAATCATAAATTTCCAAGGTGGCTGCCCTGACATGTTTGTCAATCAGCCTTTTTAGTTCAACTTCCACCTCATGAGTGTGCACAAATTCAACATGTTGTAGTTGTGCTTGTATGTGACTCCTGATCTTGAGGGTTGAGTCCTTGATTTTCAAAGCTGCACTGAACAATATATAGGGTTCAGTGGGCCTCTTTTTCTTGTTGGCCTTCATTCTTTGAATTTGAACCAGCTGGTCGATTTCTGCCTCTATCATGCCATCAATTATTCCAATTACTGTCCTGGAGTCATCTGCATTGATCCTGTACCTTGTGGTTGGTCATGATGGAATGAGCCTTGGCCTTGCAGCCTTGGACTTCCTTTTGATTGGAAGTTTGTGCGATGAACTATTGGATCATTGCTTCTTTCTGAGGCTTGTCCAGCATTTCATCAGTCTTGGCTCTGTCTTTTAGAACCTTTTCTTGTATGGCTTGAACGGTCTGCAATGCCTTCATGATCTCTTCCCTTTCTGGAGATTGCTTTGTTGTGGTGGTTGTTATGGCCCACGCATCTGATGCTGGAGAGGGCTGGCCAGCTTCAATGACAACCAGTTCCATTCTTGCAGTAGGAACAGGAATGATTGTTGTTGTGAATGTCTCTTCTATAGTAGTTCTTATTGTCAGTGAGGCTGCAGTAGATGTACTTAGTGGTTGCTTAGTCTGTATCCTTCTGAGTTTGGCTTCAATGGCTTCAATCTCCTTTCTTGTGTAGCCTTGTGCACTTAGCTCTTGCCTGCGCTGTGCTTGTGGTCCTTCCCTGATTTCCCGATAACTTTTCTGAGCTTCCAGGATGAGGTTCTAAAGGTTTTCATCAGCACCAGCCTTCAGATACTTCAATGCTATGTTTGCGTCATGAAGTACTGCAATCTTTGGCTCCTTTAGTGGTAAGGTCTTTGAGGATGATGTCTCAATTGCTGCTACAATTGTTAGTTCTTGAGAACTGACCTTAGTCTGCTCTTCTGTTGGTGCAGACTGTGTTTCTGCTTCCATTTCGGTAGGCTCTGCAGCAGGAAGCTCCGAAATTATTTCCTCTTCCGAGGTCTACATGACAAGTTTTCTCTGGTAACTCTTGCCTGCTTTGGTTTAGTTTCTATTGTCTTTTTGATCAGTTTTCTTTTAGCCTTTTCAGGCTCCTTCTTTGTAGGCTGGTCTGCATCTTTTACTGTCGTCTGCACTACTGCAGGTTTCTTTGAGAAGCCTATTGGCTGCTTCCCAATCTTTATGACATCAATCTGCTTGGCCATTGTCCATGGCCTTCTTCCCTTTTCAGATAGCTTGAGTTTTTCTTTTAGAATGATGCTTATGACTCTTCCAAATAAAGGCTGTCTGGCCTCTACTACTTTGGCCAATTGATACATTAGTAGTTTGTCCCAGTTGAGTTTGTGCTTGGTGTGTATAGCACACATAATTTCTTACTGGTCAGAGATGATCTGATCCTTTGAGAACTCTCTTGACACGATCACCTTCTTCACCACGTCCGCAAGCAGTTTGTGTTCCTTGGATAGCTATTTCTTCATGGTTCGTATCCCTTCCTTCTCTCTTTCTTCACTGAGCATTGCATGCCTCCCATCTGTCAGTAAAGAGGGTGGGATATCTCTGGGTCCTTTATTTGAAACCCTGAAAAGCTACTCGAAATCCTTTGGAGTGATGCTTATCTTCATTTTCTTGGTGGATGTGTATGTGATCCCTTGAAATCGTTTTCATATACTGCTGGTTTTTTCACAAAAATACTTCAAATCTGCATCTTGAATCAGTTCGGCTATCTCCTTTACTTTATCTGATTCATTCTTCGGAGTCTCAAAATCAAGAACCACTCCCGTCTGTAACTCAACCTTTCTTATTGGGCTTCGTTGCTCTTAAGATTTGTCGCTCTTAAGAGGAGTGTTGGATCGGGTGTTGGTCATTTTCAGTGAAATTGAAAGGATTTTCAAGTTCGTGAAAGTGAATTGTGAGAATTCGTAAACTAGGGTTTGCATTAGAGCGCAAGAGAGAGAGGGAGAGAGTTAAAATGTTTAAAGTGAGAGAGTGTAAAAGTGTTTTTGATTGAAATTTTTTTCATATTTATACTTTTTGAAAAAGTTACCGTTGCCATTAATAATTAGCCGTTGCGCAGATTCAGTCACTGATTTTGACTGTTGCGGAATTTTAGGCAATCAGTTTTAAAACGTTATTTCTTTCCAACCATAGAACAGCAGTAGAATAAGAATAATGCTGGTGTGCATTCCACATATGCAGTAGAGCATTAGAGCATTAGAACATTTTGGTCAACTTACTGATTTAAATCAATCATACCTAATTCACCTCGGAATTGAATAAATTTACTCTGATCTAGAGGCTTTGTAAAAATGTCTGCAATTTCTTTTTCGATTGGAATATATTCCAATTTAATGTGACCTTTTTACATATGATCTCTGATAAAATAAAATCTGACATCAATGTGCTTGATCCTGACATGAAAAACTGGATTTTCTGAAATTGCCATTGCAAATGTATTGTCACAAAATATTGGAGTTTTAGAAAACTTTATATCGTAGTCTGCAAATTGTGACTTCATCCATGGTACTGGTACAGCACAGCTTCTTACAGCTATGCATTCTGCTTCTATAGTAGCAGTTGACACTGTAGTCTGCTTCTTACTGAATCACGAAATTAGTCTTGCACCAAGAAATTGACATGAACCACTTGGGCTTTTTCTGTCAACTCTACAACTTGCAAAGTCTGCATCTGAATAGCTTGTTAGTACAAAACCTGATTCCCTAGGATACTATACACCCATATCAGGAGTTTCTTTGAGATATCTCAGGATTCTCTTTACTGCAGTGTAATGGGATTCTTTGGGATCAGATTGAGTTCTGGATATCTGGTATGCTTGTAGTAAGGTATAAGAGTGAGCCAATTATTCCTCTATATATTGTTTGACTTATTTCTTTCTCACTTTCATCCTTATCAATTTTTATGGCAGCACTCATAGGCGTTTTCATATGACTTGTATTTTCTAATCCATATTTCTTAACAGTGTTCTTCAAGTACTTGGCTTGATTTATAAATATCCCACTTTCTAACTGTTGTACCTGAAGTCCTAAAAAGTTTTTCAATTCTCCCATTAAACTCATTTGAAATTTAAATTTCATCGATACGGCAAATCTTTCACACAGTTTGTTGTTAGTGCAGCCAAATATAATATCATCAACAAAATTTTGCACCAAGAGTATATGCTCTTTATGTTTCTTAAGAAATAGGGTGGTATCTATCTTTCCTCTCTGAAAATTATTCTCACATAGAGAAGTTGAGAGAGTTTCATGCCATGTCCTTGGAGCTTGTTTTAAGTCATATAATGTATTGTCTAACCTGTAGACATGATGTGGAGGTTCAAAGTCGTCAAATCCAGGAGACTGTTCAACATAGACCTTCTCTTGTAGCTTTTCATTAAGGAAGGCACTCTTCACATCCATTTAATAAACTTTGAATCATTGATATGCAGCATAGACAAGGAACATTCTTATTGCTTCCAGTCTTGCAACAGGGGCAAAGGTTTCATCAAAATCAATTCCTTCTTCTTGTGAGTTACTTTTTGCCACTAGCCTCGCTTTGTTTCTGATAACCGTTTCATTTTCATCAGTTTTTTTTTTCTGAACACCCACTTGTAGCCAACAACTAGATAATTCTTAGGTCTTGTTATTAGATACCATACTTCGTTTCTTTGAAACTCATTTAGCTCTTCTTGCATGGCATCAACCCAGTTTGGATTGCTTAAAGCTTCATTTATTTTTTTTGGCTCCAGTTCTGATATATAGCATGCAGACAAGTAATCTGTGGTTGTTGCTCTTCTAGTCTACCCAGGTGCATCCTTGTCTCCAATGATGTCATCTTGTGTATGTGCCTTGATCCATCTCCTTTTGGCTTGATCAATGGTTGTGTTTTCCAGTTGTTGTTGTATTGTGGGCTGCTTTGCCTCTGCTACATTATTGTTCTCTTCAATGTGTGCAGACTGCTCATCCTTTTCTGCAGTTTCAGAGTTCTTGTTTGCATCCTGTTCATTATCTATGCATGCACATTCCTCATTAAAGACATTAGCATCACGTATGGATATTTCAGATTTATCAAAAGACACGTGAACAGAGTCCTCAACTGTTTGTGTTTTCTTGTTATGTACTCTAAAGGCTTTACTGGTTTTGGAGTACCCTAAAAAAGTTCCCTCGTCTGTCTTAGGGTCAAATTTTCCTAGATGATATTTATCATTGTTATGTATATAACATTTGCATCCAAAAGCATGAACGTATTTGACATTTGGTGTCTTTCCTTTCCATAATTCCTATATGGTCTTCTTGTGCAGTTTATATATGAGGCACGTAGTGTTTACTGCTTCTGCCCAGAAGCTTTTTGATAAATTAGCGTCAGCAAGCATTGTTCTAGCTGCTTCTATAAGTGTCCTATTTTTCCTTTCTGCAATACCATTTTGTTGAGGTGTTCTACGTGCTGAAAAGTAATGTTTAATGTCATGGTCATTACACCAAACATCTACTCCTGTTTGATCAAATTCAGTACTACGATCGCTCCTAATTATGATTATTTCAGTTCCTTTCTCATTTTGAATTTGCCTTAGGAATCTAGACAGCAGGCTGCAAGTTTCACCCTTTTTGTGTAAGAATATTATCCATGCATATCTTGAATAGTCATCTACACTAACTAGGATATACTTCTTTCTATTTAAACTTTCTACTTCTACTAGACCAAAAAGTTTCATTTGCAGTAGTTCTAGTATTCTAACTGATTTTGATGAATTTAAAGGTTTGAAACTTGCTCTAGTCTGCTTTTCCTCTTAGCATGGCCTGCATAACTTGTCCTTTTTAAACTTGATTTGAGGATGTCCTCTCACCAGGTTTTCTGTGGACAATTTAGCTATGGTTTTGAAATTCAAGTGAGCTAATCTCTTATGCCATAGCTAGTTTGTATCTTCAGCACCTTTTGTATAAAAGCATATAATTTGTGCTGACTAAGATGAATTGAAGTCTACTGCATAGATATTTCCTTTTCTAGTTTCTATTGGTTTGACTTTTTTGGTGATTTTGTCTCTCACTTGACATGAATCATGAGTGAAAGAGATATCATAATTTTTTTCACATACTGACTAATGGAAAGTAGGTTATGTTCTAAACGTTTAACATAAGCTACATCTCTAAAGATTAAGGAACCTATACCAAGGGTTTTATAACCTTTAATTTTACCTGCCTTGCCTTCTCCAAAGATGACTACGGGTCCTTCTTTTCTGTAATCTTTCAGAATGCTTTTGTTCCTAGTCATATGTCCAGAACATCCACTGTCTAGGTACCATGTTCCACCCTGTTGTTCCTGCAATAAAGCATTGAAAGCTTGTACATGGTACCCACAAGTATGGGTCCTTGCTAGTTTTGGGCATCCACACTTGAATAATTTTCTTGTGTGGAGTCCAATATTCGAATGACTTGTGGTCAGGTTTGCCATAGATATAGCAGTAGACCCTTGATCTTATTGCCCTAAGTGACCTGCTATTGTTTATCCACCTCTTCTACTGCACTCTGCATGTGGTTTTCTCCATGCAGTATTGGAAATATTATTCCATACTGAGTAGTTTGGTGCATATTGGGGTCTGTATGGCCTTTTACTGGTTTCAATCTTATGATTCCAGGCCTTCTGCACCTTGTGGTGTTCTGCACCAGTTTGTGTTGGTATTTTGCTCAAGGATTTAACCCTTTGGATTTGAGTAGTAGAGGCCTTACTCCTCTACTCTCCTTGTTCAGTAGAGGCTTTACCCTTCCGCAAAACCTTTGCAGAGGTCTGCTTTGCCTCTTTCTGACTGGTTGTGTCATTATCAATCATTTTTGAGTGTGAAAGATCATTCAACTAGTCCTTGTAACCTAATCCTATCTTATCATGTGAGGATTGACCCATGATAGGATCTTTTGTAAGTTCAGGGTCTTTTCATTCCATGTATCTACTTGAGCTTGAAGCTCAGCATTTCTCATTGTGAGTGTTTCCAATACTGCATTGAGAAGGTTTACCTTCTCATCTAATTTCTTCAGCTCATTTTGACCTACTGCTATGTCACTTGTTATACAATCAATCTCTTCATATGCTAGATTGTAATTCTCTCTGAGATTTGCAATCACTTCGAGATTCTCTTTATGTTCCCTTGAGTGGGAAATAAAGCTTTCAAAGGTTTCTTGAAGAGCCTTCTTCAATTCCTCTAAAGAAGCATCAGAGTTAGAGAGATCAAATACCTGTTGCTTTTCTTCATTCCTTGCCATGAGACAGAGCTGAGCATTAGAGATTGTTTCTTCATCATTTGAGTCTGTCTCACTCCAGGTCTTAGCAGAATAAGCCTTGCCTTTTTCTTTCCTTCCACAGTTTCCTTTACCATATTCCTTTTTGTTCCTTTGTGCAGACGATTCCTATGTACGTCGTGTGCATTGTGCAGCAAAGTGTCCTGGCTTTTCACAATTGTAGCAGACCTCCTTCTCTGCTTCTTTAGTCTTGTTTGAGAAGTTCTTCTTGAGATTTTTCTTCTTGAACATCTTTCTGAACTTCTTGCCTATCAATGCAAGTTCTTCTAATATAGCCTGTTCACTTGTAGAGGAGGTGTCACTGGTTTTCTTTTCTGTCATGGATCTCAGAATTTTCTCTTGAGCTTTGAAGGCTAGAGTTTTCTTCCTTAGCCTTATCAATTTGTCTCTTCTGCTCTACTTCCAGGTTGTATGTATGCAGCACACCATACAGTTGTGCTAAGGACATCTTGGCAAGATCCCTGGACGCCCTTATTGCTGTGGTCTTTGTCCCCCAGATCTCACCAAGTGATCTCATGAACTTCAGGTTGACTTTCTTGCTATCAAAAGTCTTCCCTAAAGTTTTGAAATTATTGATAAGTACATTGAACCTCTCATAGAAGCTGATCAAGTTTTCATCAGATCTCATTGAAACCCAATCATACTGCTGTATTAGGACATCCTTCTTGTCTTCCTTGATTTCATTTGTTCATTCATTTCTGAGCAGTAGAGCATCACATGCTTCCTTTGCAATGGTTATATGAACCACTATTTCAAAAATATCATCATCAAGAGTTTTGAATATTTGATTTCTTGCTCTTCTGTTCACCAGCACCAAAACCCAGTCCTCTTTCGTCCAGAGAGACTTGGGTTTGTTTGCTTCCCTAGATGCACCAACTGGATCTGGTATCTTTGGAATGTATGGTCCATCTATGATCATATCATGCATTATTTGGTTTTATTGTTTATATATTTAATATGTGACTAACCTCAGATGTGATATAAATAAATTTGATTGCCCTATTTGTTCGCAATACTAACCCGACGAATATTGTCCGTGTTCGTAAAGGTTGATTTTATTAGTATTTTTGCACTATTTGAACGGAACGAGCTCCCCTAACAGGTAGATAGTTAGGAATATTATGGATTATATAATTGAGAGTGTGAGTGTCCTTAGAATCTTCGATATTTTTTCATACATAGTTTCAGAGATAGGCATGTTTATCACATTTGGCTACTTCGCATATATTCCCCATTCAAATATTCTAGCGAAATACTAAGCGACATAGTTATTTTATGTTATAGGACCCCATGTTCCCTATTTGCATGTTAATAAAACAAAATTACAAGCGACATGGTTATTGTACGCATCGGGGATCCCATGTTTGCTACATGCATGCTAAAAATAAACAAAAAGAAAAACTATCACGTTATATCCCCTTGTAACAAATTTTAATATTTTTTGCACTATTCGAATAATAGAGCGTCCTTAAACAGTTGAGGATCGGAACGTAAATTCGACCAATTTGATGTATAAGGCAAGTGCCCACAAGATGCGGAATCCTCCCACTTTGTAAGTTTCACAGGTACAACCTTGGGGAGGGGGGTGAATAGGTTGTTTTAAATTTTCCAGTGTAATACAGCAGAATAGTGAATTTTAATACACTGATATCCTTGCAAACTACTGAGAAGGTCTGCAGCAGAGACTTAAACTTTGAGAGTTTGTCTCTGTTTGCTGTTGGGATTGATTCCTAACAGTTCTAACAATTTAAAACAGTGAAAAGCAAACAAAGATACCAGGATTTATACTGGTTCAGGCACTCTTTATCAACTGATAATCGAGAGCTTAGTCCTGTCTTCCATTGATGATCAGTTTAGTCAATCCAAGACGTGAGTTCATTATCTTCTTGTTTTTGGCTTACAAGACAACCTCTTTACAAGGTAGCTAACTTGTCAAAGACGAAGAACCTAGACCCTTTGCATAGATCCTATTATGGACTCTGTTGCAGCTTCTGTTCTTTAGTGCAGACTAGTGAACCCTCTTCTTCTTGTTCTTTAATTCAGCTCACTTGAATAGTTTTGAATTCAGATTGGTTTTTCACACTTTGTATGTTCAATCTTTCGTTCAACATCCATGTTCTTTGAGCTCTTTGATCGCTTTTTATAGGCTGAGGGAATGAACCTGTAATTGTGTACTTGAACTGATGGTGACAGCTTATCACATATGATCCTTCATTGATGTTGATAGCTCACCTTTTTCTGATCCTCGCACTGTCACTGTGAACCTCAAATCTTCGATGTGATTGATCCTCAGACTTCTGCCCCAACCAAAGCAACCATCTCTGCTGCACTCTAGTCTGCTACAACTCAATCTGAACTCAGTACCGTTGAGACCTCGTCTTCATCCAGTCACTACTGCAACCTTGTCTACACCCAGATCTGATGCAATCTATGCATTGCTGTGTTGGCCCTTGTCTGCAAGATTAATCCCAGATCGTGAAGCATTTGCTGGTCTTTTGTTGTCTATGCATGTCTTAGTTGGTTACCTGAAATTCTCTGTGATAGTCTGCATCTGGTGGCTCACAACGCTCTCCATCTATGACCGTTTACTCTCCAGCATCTGACCTAGACTATAGATACGTAACTAATTTCCAGCCTAAGCACACTAACAACATCATGGCTAATACTTCTAAGTTTTCTTCATCAATTTCTATACAATTGGAGGGATTGCACATTCCTATCTCACTTACTTGGCCAAATTCAGTTTGACTTGTTGGTGTCTAAGGAGAGTGGTTCTTTAATCAGGTCCGCATGATGTGGGTAGCCATCCACTTACCAGACCAATTTGGTTAAAGATTTTGTTCTCTATTCCAATACGGTGGCGAAACAAAAATTAGCTTTAAGAGGATAGTTTAAATTGGATAGAGAACCTTAAAATTTTCTAACAGAACTACATGTGGGCTGAGCTTAGTGATCCTTTCTTTCACAATTTGAGGTGGGGCGTTGTATAATTAGAAAAGATTTCAAGAGTAGCTCCTTGTATCTGCCTAAAAAAGCGAATAAGAGTCTCATGTTTGCTCTTGTTTCTAATTTTTGTAGTGATATGGCATCATCGAGATCGCTTTCGTTAGATGTGCTCAAGAGGTGCACATTGGATAGCAAGAACTATTCAGTTTGGTGCCATCGTGTACAGCTCGCCTTACAGACCGAGGAACTAAAAAAGCACATTTTGACCAAACTGGATGCTCTTGGGGAAGGCGTAGCCCAAAACCAACAAAAAGCATATGAAAAGTGGATTAAGGCCGATAAGAAAGTGCGAGTTTGCGTATTAGTCTTGCTTGTTGACGATCTCTTTGCTGAGTTTACCACTATTCCATTGGCTTATGACATGTGGATAGCCATCCGAGACACTTACGACGATGCCTCTACCACAAGATTGCGATTTCTAGTAGAGTCAGCACAAGACAAATGGCTCTTGCAGAGACAACAAGCCACAAGGTGGCAATAAAGGACCTAAGAAGCAATCACCACCTCAACCTAAAGTGGGTTAAAAGAGAAAGCGTACGTGTCATGTGGCTCAAGGAGTCCGGATGAAAGTCCCATAAATAACCTAGAGGGGGGGTGAATAGGTTATCTCAAAAATTTTACCAGCAACACAACAAAGATATTGGCTAGACTGCACTACCTGAGTCTGCTGCAGTTAGCGGAAGTTCTATAGTTGAGACTTTAGCTTCGAAAAGCTTGTCTCTTTGGAGCTTTTGAGATCTAGCTAATAGTTTAGAAATGAAGAAAAGTGCAGAAATATGAATGACACAAGATTTATACTGGTTCAGACACCTGTTACCAACAAATAACAGGAGCTTAGTCCAGTCTTCCCTTAGTGAGCAGTGTAGCCAAGCCAAGAGGAGGTTCAATATCTTCTTGTTTGTGACTTACAAGAAAACCCCTTTACAACAAGACTCTTCTTACTAAAGGATGAAGAACCTAGATCTTGCAGTGCTTTACTCTTCTTGCTTCAACTTTTCTGATCCTATACATATCACCGTTGCCTCAACTTCTCGTTTTTTACCTCTTCCTTGTTCCTTTCCATTCTAGCATAACTTATACAGCACCCAGACTCATGTACCAGGTCTACTGCACGCCTCTGCTACACCCTCGTCTACATGAGCTCTGCTGCACAGTCTTCATATCCAGCTTTTCTGCAACTTCACTTCCACTCAATTGCAGCCAGTCTACTGCAACTTAGCTCCCACTCAATAGCTTCCACACCTCATCTGCTCAACCTGCTAGTGTAGCCTTGTCTGCACCCAGCACTGTACTCAGTCTTCTACAATTTAGCTTGCATACTTGCACTACGATATGGCTCACTTCACTTTGCTGCTGGAACTGGCTATGAACAATGGAATGGTCCTAAATCATGAGAACTCTGAGACACTTTTGCTGTCATATGTATCTGATCTTCTGCATGTAATTTTGTAGCCCCCTGTAGTCTGCGTAACCCTCGTCTGCATGCCTCTGCTACACGATCTCTGGCCCTAGTCTGCAACTAACTAGGTAACTATTACAGTCTAAGCATCTATTACTTACATAATTTCTTCTTAAGTCTTGTTTATCAATTTGTACACAAACGGAGGGATTGCACATTTCTATCAATCTCCCCCTAAATTGATGTAAACAAAACTCCTAAGAAATTCTAACAGCAAGATCACTTTTCAACAATTCTTTTTTAAGAAATAAAATGTTACAAACATAAGAGGACTTATTTTCCTAAGGATTAATAGAGGATAGTGCTGTTGCAGAATCTTTGGTCGTTTGTGCTTTGGTTTGGTCCTCCTCTGCTGCTCTGAGTAACTCCTGTGCTGTTCTGCTGTACTCTTGCTGCTTAGACCCTCTGCTGCAGGCATAGATTGTTCTGCTGCACTTCTTCTAATTGGCCCCTCTGCTGCAGTTCTCATTTGCTTTGCTGCAGAGCATTGTGGCTATCTCTCCCCCTGAGACCTTTGTTCACCACTTCTTTCTGCTGCACCTTTTGCTATAGTCTCCTTAGCTATGGGTTGCTCTGCAGTTCTCACCCTTTTTGTTTGCATTTAGATCATGGGAGAGTTCCTTGACAACTTCCTTTAAGGCCTTTAGCTTTGAGGCCATGCTGTTCTGTGCAGCAGTGGATCTTTTGATGGTTGCTTCCACTTTAGACTCCAGGATGCTAAGTCGCTTCCCGTTGTTGAGGATGTGTGTCTGCAGTTGACTCTCCGTCTCCTGAATGGTTGTCTGTAGCTTTTTGAATCTGATAGTCTGTGCGTTGTGCAATCGGTTGTAGTTTGAGGTTGTCTTGATGTAATATTGCAGATTGATGCCCGTGGCCTTTTGAGCTTGTGTGGTCAATGCCTTTGAGAGGCCTTGTTGCAATTCATAAAAAGCATCAAAGTTTTCCTCCCTCCTATTCCTCTCTACTGCAAGGTTATCTGCAAGAGGATGGAGTACTTCGGCAAAGTCATGCGGAGCATCCTTGGTCCATTCTTTGACTTCGTAGAGATTCTGATCCGGTTGATGTAGCCTCTCATCAATGTTGGATAGGGAGGCTTCTAGTTTTTTTCCAATCTGCTTTCTCCTGGATGCAGACCTGGTTCTTGTAGACACCAGAGTCTCCATGTCCTGTGGCAGCTTGGCTTCTTCCATTCCCAGTCTAAGACTCCTAATGGCTTTCTGAGGAGTCATGGGGACGTTGGAGCTTGCTCTATACAGCAGGCCTTGCAGGAAACCAACTGAAGAGGGGTCTTTAGTTGTCTGCTGCAATCCAAATGATGATTGTGGAGTAAATTGAATGTGGATTGGTGAGACTTTCCTTTGTTGACTTGTTGCTTCGTAAACTAAGGGAGTGTCCTCTATCAGATGTCTTCTGAGTGTTGAAAGGGCCATTCCCTTCGATGAGCTCTCTTCTACAGTCTGCGCTTCAACCTATGGAATCTTTGGCTCTTTTACAAAGACTTCTGGTGTCTCATAGGTATTTGGACTTGTAATTCCTCCATGTCTTGTATTAATTGTGTGAGTGAAGGTTGAATGAGTTGCTCGTCTGGAGGAACAGTGCCCGTTTGTTTTACTGTACTTGTCTGCTCCTGAACCTCGGTGCTCCGGTCTACTGTAGCTTCTGTGATAGCTGGAGTAGTCTGCTCCTCTTCTTCAATGTCCTTAACTGCAGAGGGGTGGACAGTTTACAACTCTGCCTCGTCCGTAGGCATTTTGACAGTGAGATCCTCCACCTCCTGTAGACACTGAGGTAGTCTGCTCCTTAGCCTCAGTAGTCTGTTCTACTGTAGGTACTACCTCCTCTGTTGTAGTTTGTTCCATTGTTGGTTCTGCTGCGTCAACTTTGCTTGTCTGCATCTCAGTGCCCTTCTGTATTCGTTGGGGAACTCCTTCCCTTACAACTTCATCAATTAGCTCATCAAGATGGCTATCTTCACCTTAATCTTCATCACCACCATCATCCCCACCTCCAAGTGATGGTGGTCTGCCAATCTGTGGTCTGGACAAGTACTCCTAAATTTCCAGTGTTGTTGCTCGAACATGCTTGTCAATGATCTTTTCAGCTCCAGTCGTACTTCTTGTGAGTGAACAAACTTAACTTGGTGCAGTTGAGCTTGTCTGTGTCTGCCCGTCTTCAGTGTGGAGTCCTTCCACTCCAATAATCCACTGAAGAGTATGTAAGGCTCTGCTGGCCTCTTCTTTGTTTGAGCAGTTGAAGACAGCATAGGAGCTGCTCTCTTCTATAGCCTAGTCTACATAGCAGTCTACTGCTACGTGGTCTGTAGACTGGTCCTTTGCAATGTGGCCTCTTTGGGGATCTGTTCTATATCTACTGCAAAAGCTTCATCCATCTTCCTCTACTCTTCTGCAAGCTGTTCCTCTTCTTCTGTTGAGAGAGTGGCCTCTGGTATGCTGCTTCTGACAGTCCTTCTCCTTTTGAGTTTGTGCTGTTTTGCAAACTCCTGCAGCATTGCCTCCTTCTGAGGCTTTCTCGGGAGAGCATCAGTCTATGCTCTGTGCTCTTGGGCCTTTCTTCTAAGCTCTTCAACATATTGAAGCGCTTCTTCAAACTTTTTTTCTCTCCTCTGGGTCTTCTACTCGTTCCTCAGCTTCCCAGACTTCTTCTGCTGTCCTCACTTGAATAATCTCCAGCTCATCATCATCATCATCAGCATATTGGGGAACCAAAGTTATTGTTGTTGGTTGATCTGCTGTGATGGTTGTTGTTGTAGTTGACTCGTCTGCTGTTATCTCAGTGATTATGATGCCAGCTGTGCAGTAGGGACTTCTTGTGGGAGTGAGGCATCCAGGTTTCAAAGTTTTGCTTCAATATCCTCAATCTCCTTTTGTGTGTATCCCCTCATACACATCTCCTTTCTAAACTCAACTCGAAGACCCTCCTGAGTTTCTTCGAAGCTCATCATTGAACCTAGTATGAACTGTTGCAAGTCTTCGTCTGCATCTCCCTTCATGAACTCGAGAGCTACATTCGAGTCATGCAAAGCTGCTACTTCGGGGATCTTTGGGGGAAGTGACCTTGAGGATGAGCCTTCCTCAATGGCAGTGATCGGTTGTATCAACTGTTGCTCTGCAAGTTCTTCAATCTGCTGTAGGTCTGTAGCTTCACCAGTCTTCTGCACTGCTGTATTGAGTGCTTCATTTGTCTACACTACTGCAAGTGCAGTAGTGGTCTGCACGTCTGGAGACTCTGCTTCCTCTTCGATTGTTCTCCTTGTTGTCCTTCTCGAAGCTGGTTCTTCTCATTCCTTAGAGGATTGTTGTATCAGCTTTCTCTTTGGAGGCCTGACAGCCTTTGGAGCCGCCTTTTTCTTGGGCTTTTCAGCCCTCTGCTGCACTGTAGGCTTTGTTGCATGCTTTGGTGGAGGTTGTGGTTGTGCTACAATGGCTTTCCTTGTCTTTGCCAAACCTACTGGCAATCTTCCAATCTTCTTTATGTGGATTTTCTTGGAAATGGTCCATGGCCTTCCCTGAGCGTCAGACAGCATCAACTTGTTCTTCAGAATGCTACTGAGCACCCTGCCGTAGAGGGGCTGCTTGGCCTCTACTGCAGTTGCTAAATGATACATTAGCAGACTTACCCAGTTGACCTTGTGCCTCTACAGGATGGCCTTCTTGACAACATCAGTAAGGAATTTGTGTTCCTTGGACAGGAACTTCTTTATTGTCCTGATTCCCTCCTTTTGGTGTTACGGAGTGAGCATTGCCAGCCTTCCTTCTGCGAAAATATTTGCTGGTATTACTCTCGAACCTTCGTTTGATAGTTTGAAGATCCGTGCCATGTCGTCTACTGTGATTCGCATCCCGATCTTCTTGTATGTATATGTTATTTTCTAAAAATTGTTCAAAATCCTAGCCTTTTCTATGAACTCCATGACCTCCTCATCAAAGATGTGGCTAGTAGTTATGGACATATATTTCAATCCCGTTTCCTGGATGTATTCTGCCACTTCTTTAACTTTGTCAGATTCATGCAACAAAGTCTCGAAGTCTATAGCCACCCCCGTCTATAGTTCCTTCTTAGCAGGGCTCATTTGTGCCCTTTGTGATTTAGAGGGTGTCGAAGAGGTGGATTACTCGGTCATCCTTGTCCGAAAAGTTTGATTTTACAAAGATAGTCAGAAAAAGAGATTGAATGGAGAGTTTGAGAGCAATTAGAGAGAATTGAGAGTTAGGGTTTGCTTGATTGCTTAGAGAGAAAGAGAGAGAAAAAATCGTAAAATACATTCTGTAATAGTTCTCTCCTTTTATAGTTGTGCATTTTTACCGTTGAAAACCAAAAAATAACCGTTAAACAGTTTCCCAGAATTATTCTGTCAGTTTCCCAGAAATGACCTAGAGGGGGGGTGAATAGGTTATCTTAAAAATTTTAGCAGGCGACACAGCGAAGCTATTGGCTATACAGCACTACCTGAGTCTGCTGCAGTTAGCGGAAGTTCTGCAGTTGAGACTTTAGCTTTGAAAAGCTTGTCCTTTTGGACCTTTTGAGATCTAGCTAACAGTTTACAAATAAAGAACAGTACAGAAATATAAATGACGCAGGATTTATACTGGTTCAGACACCTGTTACCAACAAATAACAGGAGCTTAGCTCAGTCTTCCCTTGGTGACTAGTGTAGCCAAACCAAGAGAAGGTTCACTATCTTCTTGTTTGTGGCGTACAAGAAAACCCCTTTACAACAAGACACTTCTTGCTAAAGGATGAAGAACCTAGATCTTGCAGTGCTATGCTGTAGTTGCTGTTCTTTGCTTGCAGACTAGTGAACCTTCTTCAGAATTCCTGAATCTTCAATTCAGATCGTGCAAAGTGAGTCTCTAAGGCTTTTCTTTCTTTAAAAGCTCTTAAATAATGTTCGACCGAGTCTGTCTTCTGAAGAAATCGTTGTACGGATTGAAGCAGTCATCCCGACAATGGTATCACAGGTTTGACACCTTTATGGCAAGCATTGGATACACACAAAGCCTGTACGATCAGTGTGTGTATAATCAGCAACAATCTGATGGGAGTCAGGTATATCATTTGCTCTATGTAGATGATATGTTGATTGCTGGTAGAGGTAAGGAGACTATTGACAGGTTGAAGACGCAACTCAGTAGTGAGTTCGATATGAAGGATCTCACCCCAGCAAAGAATATTTTGGGCATGGAGATCGAGTAGGATAGGAAGCGTGGAGTCTTAACCTTGAGTCAGAAGAAGTATATTAAGAAGGTTCTAGACGGATTTGACATAAAAGATGCCAAACCCGTTTTTACTTCCTTAGCAGCGTACTTCAAACTATCCTTGGAGCTCTCACCGAAGATTGAGGACAAGGTGAGGAGCATGGCCTCAGTGTCGTATGCGAGTACAGTTAGATCCCTGATGTACGCTATGGTATGCACTTGATCCGATTTGTCACAGATCTGGAAGAGGTCACTGGCAGACCGTGAAATGGATCCTTAGGTATCTTAAGGGTTGGTCGGGATTAATCCTCGTCTATGATGCAAGGCAAGGTGGAGGCAGCAACAATGTTGAAGGGTTCTCAGATTCAGACTATGCTGGAGATCTGGATCGTCGGAGATCACTTATAGGGTATGTATTCACTTTCTGTGGTGGATCAGTTTATTGGAATGCAACTTTGCAGGATACTCTAGCTTTGAGCACTACAGAGGCAGAGTTCATGGCTGTTGCGTCAGCTGTGAAGGAAGCGATTTGGCTGAGGAATTTGGCTTCTGACTTAGGTTTGAAGCAAGTCAATACAGTGGTTCACTGTGATATTTCATCAGACATTTACTTGACCCGTGATCAGATGCATCATGAGAGGACCAAGCACATTGGCATCCGGTATTATTTTGTACGAGACGTTAAAGATGTCAAGGTGATCAAGATTGCTGCTGTAAAAAATCCAGCAGATATATTGACGAAACCAGTTCCTGTTTCAAAGTTTCGTCATTGCCTGAAACTCTTAGGAGTGGAGGGTAGTTAGGCTCGTTTGAAGCCTAGGTGGAGGTTGCTCGACGATAATGAAGTTGATTTGAGTCAAGGTAGAGATTTGTCAAAAAAGTGTGCCTCAAATCCGCATTCTTCTCCGCGTGGTGTCCACGTGGCCTTCCGTGTTTAGTTCTGTGTATAAGAAGAAGAGGAACGGCTGGCTGAGGAAGATGAGGAGCAGAGAGGAAGAGCGTGGAAGACGCAGAGCAGCAGTGGAAGAGAGGAGAAGGCAGAGAGGAAAGGGGAAAGTAGAGGCAGGGAAGAGAAGTGAGGGTGTTTTATTTTACAAACACACTAAACACATTAAACACATTAGAGTGAGGATGTTTGGTCACTTGTTACGAGTTCTTGGTACTCGTATTGCTCCTTTTGTATTTCCTCATTTGACTAGTGGATTCTTCGTCGTCGGCGACCGCCCGTAATTTTTTCCCGCAAGAGTTTCCACATAAAAATCTTTGTCTTCTTTATTTTTGCGCACTTTTTATTGTTTGTGTTTATAATTAACAGACCTGTTCATAACAGAGCCATCCCTGAAATCTTGTAGGAATACCTCCACTACCTCATCCACTTCCTCTTCCGTGTGATCCTCCACGTTGATGAAGATACCTTTCGCACATTTGTTATTTATACATCGAAACAATCACCATAGATCAATAGCTGTAACTATGTACAGTAATGCGAGCTATCACATAAGTGTAAACATCTATGGAAGTACATAACCTATGATTCATAACAAATCGATTATGTATTTTTATTGCATACCTTCAGCTTCCTCCAGAAAAATGAAACATTCACAATCCTTGGTGAGTCAGATAGCTCGAGGAGAGGAATGACTATTGTAATAATCCTTTTTGTACCACGGTAGTTCGTATTGATGCATCTTCTGCGAGCTCATATGTTTCGATCATAATTCCATCCAAGGTATTGGATTCTGTTCCGTTTTGCATCATCGAACAAAAATCACGACTGAACCATAGATGTTGATATTGATGCCTCAAATCAATGAGGCGTGTATTCTTCTCCCACATGCCCCGCGTGAAGCAAGTTGCGACAAGTGGGTTATTGTCGTGTGACCTTTGCGAGCAGCAAGTGGAAGCAAATTGAAAACCTAAGCCTATATATTGTGTGCTTGGGATTACGAAGGGATCATCGGCAGATGCATTAGGAGAAGTAATACACTCATATTAGTTTTGGTCTTTAAACACATTTAGTGAGAGCTTAGAGGGATTCGCGATAGAAGAAGCCTTAAGCTTCTTTATCTCTCGTTTGTGGAGTTCTCGATGTTTTGGGTGTAAATCTTTTGTATCTCCTCGTTTGACTAGTGAAGTTTTTCGTCGTCAGCGACCGTCCGTAGTTTTCTTCCGAAAGGGTTTCCACGTAAAATCTTTGTCTCATTTATTTTGTGCACTTGTTATTGTTTGTGTTGAAAATAAACAGCCCCGTTCGTAATAAACTGGTATCAAAGCTTGGAACGTTTTAATCTTTTTTTCCTACATCGGATTCACCCACGTAGGCTTAGGAACGAACGTAGTTAAGCTTGGGATTTAAGTTATATTTTTTGCAGGGTCATTTTTTTGCGTTTTTCCACAAAAACAATTTTTTTTCCTCGAATGAACAGTGCTTGAACAGTGCTGTGAACAGTATACGAACAGAGACACTGAGGTGGAGCAGAGATGTCACATTTAATGAGGAGTCAATGTTAGCAAAGAAAGTTGAACAGCAAGGGAGCATTCAGCAACAGGTAAAGCAGACACGGGCAGTCGAGAGATCGACATTTGAGGTGGAGCATCAAGATGGGGAATACTCCGATTCTACAATTCCCTCTGATGTTTTGCAGCCAAATCAAGAAGCAGAAGATCCAGGAGTGGAACTACTAGTATCAGATCCAGTATAGACGGGGCCCACTCTACAGCAGTACCAACTTAGTCGTGACAGGGAACGATGTGATATCAGACCCCCAGTTCGATATGGCTATTCAGATTTGGTTGCATATGCACACATTGTTAGCGAGGCAGTTGAGAATGAGCCTTTGTCATTCAAGGAGGCCATCGCTAGTTCGGAATGTGCCCAGTGGACTGCAGCTATGGAAGAGGAACTAGAGTCTCTTCACAAAAACAACACTTGGACTCTAGTTCACATGCCGAAGGGAAAGCACATCGTAGGGTGCAAATAGGTGTTCAAGAAAAAGGAAGCAAGCGATGATGGTGATGTGAGATTCAAGACCAGATTGGTGGCTAAGGGTTTCACTCAGAAGGAAGGTATTGACTATACTGAAGTTTTTTCTCCTATAGTCAGACATACTTCTATTCGAGTTCTTCTAACCTTGGTTGCTAAGTTCGATCTTGAACTTGAGCAAATGGATGTGAAGACGGTATTCTTACACGATCAGCTAGAAGATGAGATCTATATACGCTAATCAGAGTGTTTTTCATTGCCAGGAATGGAAGACCGATTCTGTCTTTTGAAAAAATCATTGTACGGATTGAAGTAGTCGTCCCGACAATGATATCACAGGTTTGACACGTTTATGGCAAGCATTGGATACACACGAAGCCCGTACGATCAGTGTGTGTATCATCAGCAATAAGCTGATGGGAGTCAGGTATATCTTTTGATTTATGTAGATGATATGTTAATCGTTGGTAGAGGCAAGGGGACTATTGACAGGTTAAAGACGCAACTCAGTAGTGAGTTTGATATGAAGGATCTCGGCCCAACAAAGAAGATTTTGAGTATGAAGATCGGGCGGGATAGGAAGTGTGGAGTCTTGGCCTTGAGGCAGAAGAAGTACATTGAGAAGGTTCTAGACCGATTTGGCATGAAAGATGCCAAACCCGTTTCCACTCCCTTGGCAGCGCACTTCATGCTATCCTTGGAGCTCTAATCGAAGACTGGGGACGAAATGAGGAGTATGGCCTCAATGTCATATGCGAGTGCAGTTGGATCCCTGATGTACGTCATGGTATGCACTCAACCCGATTTGTCACAATTAGTGTCAGTTGTCAGTCGTTATATGGGCAGACCTGGTAGAGGTCACTGGCAGGCTGTGAAGTGGATTCTTAGCTATCTCAAGGGTTCATCGGGATTAAGCCTCGTCTATGATGTAAGACGAGGTGGAAGCAGCAATAATGTTGAAGGGTTCTCAGACTCAGAATACATTGGAGATCTGGATCGTCGGAGGTCACTTACAGGGTATGTATTCATTTTCTGTGATGGACCAATTTCTTGAAAGGCAACTTTACAGGATACTGTGGCATTGAGTACTGCAGAAGCTGAGTTTATGGCGATTGTGAAGGAGGCAATTTGGTTGAGGAATTTGGCTTCAGATTTAGGTGTAAAGCAAGATCGCACAATAGTTCGTTGTGACAGTTCTTCAGCCATTCATCTCACACGTGACCAGATACGTCATGAGAGGACTAAACACATTGACATCAGATATTACTTTCTATGGGATTTATGTTAAACTAATCAAGATTGCGACTGCAGATAATCCAGCAGATATGTTGACGAAACCTGTTCCTGTTTCGAAGTTTCGTCATTGCCTGAAACTCTCAGGAGTGGAGGGCAGATAGGCTCGTTTGAAGCATATGTGGAGTTTTGTTGATGTTGATGCCTCAAATCAATGAGGTGTGTATTCTTCTCCCACATGCCCCGTGTGAAGCAAGTTGTGAAAAGTGGGATATTATCGTGTGACCTTTGCAAGCAGCAAGTGGAAGCAAATTGAAAAACCAAGCCTATATATTGTGTGCTTGGGATTACAAAGGGATCATCGGCAGATGCATTAGGAAAAGTAATACACTCATATTAGTTTTGGTCTTTAAACACATTTAGTGAAAGCTTAGAGGGATTCGCGATAGAAGAAGTTTTAAGCTTCTTTATCTCTCGTTTGTGGAGTTTTCAGTGTTTTGGGTGTAAATTTTTTGTAACTCCTCGTTTGATTAGTGAATTTTTCTCGTCGTCCGCAACCGCCTGTGGTTTTCTCCCGAAAGGGTTTCCACGTAAAATCTTTGTCTCATTTATTTTGTGCACTTATTATTATTTATGTTGTAAATAAACAGTCCCGTTCGTAACAATAGGGACCAGAAAATTAATAGTTACAAGTAACACACGACAGTCACACAAGACCTCACAACAGGCACCAAACATTCACGATCCTTGGTGAGTCAGATAGCCCGAGGAGAGGAATGAATGCTTTAATCATCCTTTTCATACCATGGTAGTTCGTATTGATGCATTCTTCTGCAAGCTCATATGTTTCGATCATAATTCCATCCAAGATATTGAATTCTGTTCCGTTCCGCAGCATTAAACAAAAATCACGACTGAACCATAGGGACCAGAAAATCAACAGTTACAAGTAACACTCGTAGTGACACACAAGACCTTGGCCTGACAACAGGCGCTAAACTACTGATAGTGACAACACTTGGCCTGACATCAGACCGAGCTTCGAAGTATGGTCCAAGGATGGCACCAGGAAGCACTCAAACCAAAGAACACGACAATCCCAGGATCAGAAGTATGATATAGAACACCCGCTTCGAGAATTAAGTCGGTTACTATAGACCCCTAGAGCCGTTATAGATGAGGGAATTGATTCATAGTCATTCCTCGGTTGCTGTGCTAACAATAATCAATGATCCCCCGTAGATCTAATCCTAGTTCAGGGGTCTTGCTTTCCTAAATGGCTTTATCAAGGAGAACTGCCCGGATTACTAAACGTATTGACTTTCTGATGTAAGGGAGTATCAAACATATGCAGGATGCGTTTCACAGCATACGCAATACGTATAGCTTTATGAGCTCTAAGAGCATCATCTCGGGCAAAGGCTCCAAGAAATCCTACATTAGTTACCAGCAAGAACAGCCAGGCACCTTCATCCAACATATATTATAAAGCATTTCCGAAAGCAACCAAAATAATAATAATACGGGTCTTAAAGCCAGTTGCCCAAGAAACATCAAATAACAAAGTTGTATATGATACAGCCTTCCCAGTTCCAAATTTCATTGACGTCAACACAAACACCGATCACAATTGCTACATTGCAACAAGGGAAGGCATTCAATATAGGTCGTACTTGGCAAAGCATGGCATAACAAGAATCAGGACCTGTTTGAGAAAGAAAAGGGCAATAAAAAAAAGTCAAAAAGTAAAAATACCCTTGTAACGTTGGGCGAAAAAAAAAATGCAATACTTTCAGATCAAACGATCAAACCAACATCAACATTGACTACAGTTTCAAGGCCAATGCGTACCAAAATATCAAGCTTGCCGAACTTCGATTTGACAAAATCTGCACTGCTGGAGGAGTCGGCCACATTGAACTGATGAAATACAAAGTGGCCGGCAAGCCAGGGCTCTAGTTCAGGCTCTCGATAGCCTGCAAAATGACTGTGACGCCATGGGAGGCGAGCTGCCTGCATATGTCGAAACCTATCACCTTGTTCGCACCGGTCACCACCGCATATCTACAGCATAACCATTAGTAACAGCAAACATTAGGAGCAGTAACTTCTCTAACCACAAACACAGTCTTGTTCCAATGTTTTCTTGTATTGGCCCTTCATGCAAAAACTGCAATAATTTCTCTGTTTAATATGAATGGACGAAAATAAAAATTGAAAGTGGTTGTACATAGAAAATGGCTGAAATCAGAGGATTACAAGAGGGAGATGGGATAAGGAGTACCTCTTGGAGTCGAGAAATTGTGAATATTGAGACATGATTTAGCTCCAAATTACTCTACCAATGCATGGATATTCCGATGAAGAAGCGCAGAAGCCTATATTGAATCAATCATAAATTTGTGTCCCGTACAACACCAATCAGACAGGGAAACGATAAGACAGGTCGGTAAAATTGGACAATCTAGAGGACACAATTTGTCAACCAATGGGCAAAAACTCATCTCCTATTGGATATTTGGTCCGTGAACATCATTCCAAGCATTTAATTAAACAAAGCACAAACAAGTATGACATTTCTATCAAGCACCATTTAGCAAAAGTTACGTGCAACTATACTAGAAAACCCTTTTACATGCCTTGGAGAGCAACCACAGCAAATAACAAGTTCCTTCTCAGCCGAGAATTTCATTTCTGAAACATGGTAACAAACATCAGAATTTGCAATGCACCCAGAGTTCAGAAATGAAAAATGAAAGCACATGATACTGAGCCTTGCCTGGAAAGAATAAACCGTACCTGAGTCGATAGGGAGAGCCTTTAATGATCTAAAACCTGCTGATGTTCCCACTTTCACCGCCAAAAGAAGGAAATGTACACAACACATGTTCTAGGGTTGAAGTTTATATCAAACAAAACCATGTTGCCAATTCCAAAGACTTGGAAATAGCACCGTTACGTACCTTCTAAGGAGAGAAAATAAAGAGAAGTTACTGGACGAAACCGCTTATAAATGAAAGTAATTGTAAGGAAGAAAAACTTGTACGATATTACCATACCTTTGTGTCTCAAGAAAGATAGTCCATGTTTGCCTCAATTTGTATCGAAATAAAATCACCTTCAAGTCCTAAGTTTCCTGAGATACGTGATCGTGTATTTTCGACAAATCCCGAGCATTTCCACGAGTCACACAATTGGAGCAAACAGAGCATTTTTTGAAACCTTCCGTACTGGAGCAAATTACTAATCAGGCATAATCTGGATGCCATGCATGTTGAGTGTTTCATAATGTGTTAAACGCTGCCATGGATGTGAAGGGTAAGACGAAAGGCATAATTACAGTAAGGAAAGATATCAAGCTGTATGGTAACCGTTCGAAGATACATTTGAGGGCCATGAGGAGTAGGAAAGGCCTAGAACAAACGCTCATACCGGAAGCTCCTTATGTATTGAAAAAGCAGAGAAGAAAGGTGTTTTGTGAATGGTTTAAGAAGCTGAGGTTTGCAGATGGATATGCATCCAATTTAAGGCGCTGTGTTAGTGAGAATGACTGTTGTCTGAAAGGACTAAAGAGCCATAATTGTCATGTAATCATGTAGAGATTGTTTCCTTTTATCTTCAAGGAGCTGTTTCAATCCAATCATATGTGCAGTGCCTTAACGGAACTCAGTTTATTTTTCAGAGATCTTTGTTGTAATACTCACTACAAAAAAAGGGTCATTTTGCGACGGAAATTTTCCATCGCAAATAGTCAAAAATCCGCCGCTAAAGTTGTTTAGCGACAGATTAGCGACGGAAATAATCCGTCGCTATTAACGTGGTCGCTAAACCAAAAATTAGCGACGGATATATCGTTAAACCAAATATATAGCGACGGATTGATTTTTTCCGTCATTAAATTTTTTTTTCCATATTTATAAACTTAGCGACGGAATCCGTCACTAATGCCATTGTGGTTTTGGAAAACGTAGTGACGGAATCCGTCTTTAAATGTCATTGTTTTTTTTTTTTTTTGAAAAACTTAGCGAGGGATTCCGTCGCTAAATGTCATTGTGGTTTTGGAAAACTTAGCGACGGATTCCGTCGCTATTTGAATTTAATTTTTTAAAAAAAATAATCAAAATTTTAACGCGTACCTGGACAAATACATGTACCTGGAACATCGGAAAACTCAGAAATTTACAAACATCAATCAAATTGAACTAAAATTTTGAATTATACAAATGTAACGAGTTTACAACATCCTAATAGGCGTCAATGCCCAGCTAGTCTAACATCGCGCTGCTCTGAGGGACAGTAATCGTCATCCGAAGGTGGTTGAAAATGAGGAAAACCTCTACCAGCCTCGTTCTAACATGTGGAAGGATCCTCGCACATCTTCTTGAAAAGGAAGACCATCTGCTGCTCCATCCTGGCCTGCCTCTGTCGAAGAGTGAGGACTTCTTCCTTCAGCTGATAGTAATCCTCTGGAATCCCTCGAGAGCTTTGCGATTGACTCCTGGATGAAGAGCTGAGCATGGATCGGGGGTATAATTGGCTCGCAGCTGAGCCGATGCCATACACCCTTCCCTTGTCGGTTAGAGAGACCTCCAAGAAAGCCCGATCAGCCGCAGCATGAAACTGCTGATGAGCAGCCTCGGGATCGACGGACTCATCCATCTGCAACTCAATCAGCTGACCAAGTCGCTCAAAATATGAATCCTACAATAGATCATTTGTAATGCATTAGTAATGTGAAATGTAATAGACACTGTATTTAATAAATAAGGAGCGCAAGAAAAGATACTCGAAGCTGTATCGCAGGCTCATCAACTAGCGGAATGTCCGCTATAGCCTTCCCGGCCTGAATAGTCTCTACAACGCCAGGGACATCCGACTTCTTATGAGTCTGGATAAAAACCTCGGAGCCCAAGACCTTTCATTTCAAGGCCGTCTCCTGAAACAATTTAATCAATACAATGAGTTAAAGAAGCATAAATGATTGTCATATGAAATTTTATAAATGAAATGATAAAACACGTATAAATCTTAAATGTATCGAACAAAAAAGAAAACAGGAAGAACTAACCATCCTCTTTCCGATGGCGATAGAGGACACACTACCTTGCGTGTGTGTCGTGATTCCCTTCGCCCGGTTCTGTTGGGCGACGTCGGATTTCGTCTGGAAATCCTCACTCGCGCACTGCCTCTCCAAGAGCTCCATCTGAAGCTTGAAGGGCATCCACTGTACGCTGTCGAATCGCTCCTCAATGATGGCGATTCGAGCCTTGTAGAAGATGTCTGGAAAATAACGTTTCAACATCGCCTCCCATCCAGCGCGTACCCGTGCATCGAGTGAAGGATCGCAGGTATACTACGCCTGAAAAAAACAATAGAACATATTAATTTCGTCGTATACATTTATATATATTGAAATAAAATTAGAGATAACATATAAAAAGGGGTTTTGGGCACGTACGAGAACCATCCAAACATGCGATCACGTGCATGTAGTGGAACCTCTGAATAGGTAGTCCACAACGCCTCATAGAAGGCCGTGAACGATGCAGTAACAGTCCTGACTAC
>JAOVYX010009713.1:0-34301 GCA_035668315.1 Drosera spatulata | reverse complement strand
ACATTATCAATCCCACCACCCGTGATAAAAATTATGTTGATATTCAACTTTCATTTTTCATCATAATTCCCTCACCCTGAACTTGCTCCCCACCGCCATCGACCGCCGACCTTCGACCGTCGTCGCCCAACATGCCAACCGCCGTCGCCTTTCGTCGTCGACTGCCGTTGTCGTCCGTTAGCTACACTGCCACCCGTTGTCATCCATCGCCACCCGCCGTCGACATTCGTGTCCCGTCGATTTTTTTTCCAGTTGTCACGATCAAACTCATTACAATGATGATGAAACTAGGTATCATAATCTCGTTACTACCAAACAAGATTTACTCATAGTTGAATGGGATTATCAATCCCTTGGACTAATAATAGTGATCGGTTTAATAATCCCTTCTAAGTTATTTGATGATACTTTTTATGCATTGTTGTATATAAAATGCACCTTTTCATAATAGGCAAAAACCTAGCTCGCTGCTGCCAATTGACTGCAGCGGAACCCAATTGAGTGTGGATAAACCACATTGAGTGGTGAGAAACCTGACTGAGTCACTGAGAAGACGAAACGATCTCCTATCATTCTCCTTGGCTCAAGTTTCGTGCATAACCAAGAAAAACGGCTCGGGGATTTGGTTTGAGCTAGTTTTTTGGGGTGTGCTTTGATTTCATCAGCTTGCGTTCATACATAACTCTTAAGACTTAAGTTGAGCTAATCCAAGGGTCACTATCTAATCTCATCAAATAATCGAAAATCAGATTGTGGTTTGAAATTATTTTTGCAATAGGATTAGTGACATTAAATGACGACCCTTGGATTCCTGTAACTTTAAGCCTAAGACAAATGTAAGCTTATACTCTGACACACAACCACAAACCCCTTGAAACTGTCTTGAAGGTTTCAGTTGTCCTGCCATGAGTCGGTCGAGCAGATATTTCCTTGCAGACCCCAAAATTTTCTCTTTTCCTTGTAACTCATGAGGCGAATCCTGATTAAGTTATCTTATATCTTCCTGGTGGGCTTCTGTTATTGGTTTGTGCCTAGGTTTCTAACTAAAATGCTCTTCAAATGCAAGAGACGTACTGCATAAAGTTATGGCCTTGCTCTTTTGTGATGTACTGTATTAGAGTAGATGTTCACAGAAGATCATTGGACTGATATCAACATCGTTTTCCTTGTTTCCTTGCGTATCTGCATTGAACATTGAAGTTGTTCATATTGCTGCAACATCTCATTGGTCTGTTTAATCTCATCTATTGTTTGAAAGGTTGTCATCGGTTCCGCTATAAGTAGGTTGTGTAATCAATTGTGTCTATCGATGTACAAAAAGTGGTTTCATCACTTGAGCGTGTCCAGGAATAAATACCTTTTAATCTGTTTACACTGGGTTTACTTAGT
Organism: Drosera spatulata; assembly: GCA_035668315.1. Classification (NCBI taxonomy): domain Eukaryota; kingdom Viridiplantae; phylum Streptophyta; class Magnoliopsida; order Caryophyllales; family Droseraceae; genus Drosera; species Drosera spatulata. The sequence continues at coordinate 32,912 of JAOVYX010009713.1, read as the reverse complement.
GTATTACTTCAGTAAAATTGTTATTGCCTTATAGGTGTCCAGGTCACCATCTGAAGTAGAAATCACACTGGGAGTTATACGAAATTACTTCAAAGTTCAATTGGGTAGACAAGGTCTCTCAGCAGCAAGCAAGCACATGAGTCTTCTTGAGGTACGAAGCGATCGCTCTTCTACAGCTCTAGTCAGTACAAGTTGCTGCCTAGTTTTAATGCAGATTTATGTGTAGTTGAAATTTATTTTCTTTGATTGGTGTATTCTGTTTGTTCACAATGGTATTAAGATGTGGGATGCCTTTACATATTATTCACTTTCTTCCTGCGTTCTTTAGAGTAAGTCCAACCTTGATGCTTAAAAAAGTGTAGCCTCCGCTATAATTTGACACCAAAAAGTGTTTTTAGCATCAATTATAGAATTATCGTTTGAATGTTTAATTCTATTTTACACCTAAATGGTTCAATTTTGAACAAATTTTCTCTCAACATCATCTTTTTTGATTTATCTAATACAATTTAAGTATCGACTTTATTTTCTATAAAGTTTTTAGAGACTATTATGGGAAATACCATTTGGAAGCTTTTATTCTAAGGAGATACCACCGAATATCCTAAATTCCTAATAGGCCTTCCCATGTCCCCAATTCCCAATTCCACGCCAGATCCCCAATTCCCTGTCGTCGCCATCCATGGAGGAATCCTTCCTCGTCGTCAACTTCCACCAACTCCCTCCCTCATACCCTCTGATCCCATCACTTTCCTTGTCGATCCTCTCGTTCATTGGTGTTGCTTGAGAGTTCACCATTGTCACGCTTGATTGGATTGATCAAGGAGATGGAGACACCATTGCCGGTAACTGCTTCTCGTATACCCAACAGATCACACGACACACATGACGACGACGACGCCAAGGATTTATCGACAAATATGGGGATGATGTTGATGTTAGAAACCCTAGTTGGGGTTGGTTACTGGGGTAAAGAGGAGGAGGAGAGTGCTAGTAGTGATGCTGGTGGCTAGCGGCGGCGCCAGTGATCGGATTTTTTTTTTTTTGGATTTTTTTGGGTTTTGTTTGTTGGGGAAAAGGAGAAGAGTGGAGAGAGTTTGGCGGATTCCGACGACGGGCATATTAGTTGCTTCGGTCGGATTCCGACGGGCATACTAGTTGTTCCGGCTGAATTTCGATCGACGTACTAGTATGCATATTAGACATACTACTAGGTAGAATAGATGTACTAGTAGGTGTTTAGGTGTACTACTTGATCCTAGTAGTACCTTATGGGAAATTTTTTATCTTAGGCATTACCTCTTTGGAATAAATAAAATCTTCCATGTGTTACTTCCGGGGTATTGTCCCAAGTTTTTATCAAACTTTTCAACATATCATAAACTTTTTAAAATTATACCCATTGTTTTTTTATCCAAATTTTTATCTTTATATTCTACTAATTTTTTAAGCATATTTTTAATTATTTCTTTATTAGGCAAGTAAATTTTAACCTTCAAAATCTTGTGAGAACACTTAAAAAATAGTCACGATTGATGATGTGATAAGGACAACTGTACCTATCTTTGGTTCCAAATATAAAACCAGTTTTAACTCAGTTCTATTTTAGCATCAGTTATGGCTCATAGTTGGAGCATTGTTTTTGCAATTTTGTTTCAAAATATAGATGTAACACCATATATAGCTCATGGTTGGATTTGTTCTTATATGACTACGATTGAGTGAGCCATGGCTAAGTGATGAATTGTTGTTATCCTTTCATGTCATCGTCAAATGAGCCGTTTTTCTGTTTTTCAAGGGCATGAGAAAGGAGTATGCTCATGCCCGGTCATTGGCAATTGCTCAAGCTCAAGTTTTGCGTGCTCATGATGAAATTAAGATGGCAACTTCACGACTTCGTCTAAGAGAGAATAATGAGGACATTGCTCTTGACACTTTGAGTTTAGAAGAACTCGATATAGCTGATGTGCAGAATTCCAGCGAGAAATTTGTGTCACAGGCCTTGTTAGAGCGTACAAAAGGGAAACTTCGATATTTACAGGTAATTGCTGACTCATAAGTAGGTTTTGTATATCTTGCTTTGATGTTTATGTTCATGGCTGCTCAGTAATTTGTGCAAAACAGTGACAAAAAATTATGAAACATGGTTTATCGACATGGTATCAAAGTAGCTGTGACAGTAAAGTCACAAGTTTGAAACCTGCAATTCTCAATTGTTGTTGTGTTTGTGGTGTTTGTGTAGTACTTGATTTGTGTTAGGCCAGTGCAATTGTGCATTGTCCATGTGAAGCTCAAGTAGGCTTTCGCTTGGGCTTCGCGTGAGAGGAAGTGTGAGATGCAAATAATATAATGGGACTTTTGCTTCGGACTTTTGATAGAGCTGGTTTTTCAACACTTTTACTCGAGTAGACTAGAGTTCTTGATTCTGCATGAACTTGCATCGATGCAGATGTTTAATATTATCGCGTGAAACCATAAAGTCTCAAGTAGAGAGATCTCCTCTACCACTTTCATGATAAACACTACAGCCTTGAGCACCATGGCAATGAGGCCTGAAACCATATTTGAGATCCTGGAGCCTGAGTAATTCCTTAAACAAAGCCACACACTCTAAATGGAAGGTGGGATAGAATCATCCTTGTAGTCAATGACCATAACAAGAAACACCATGAAATGATATTAGGAAGACTTTGCAATTACCTACTTACTCCTTCACCAGCATCATGTACAAGAATATCACAATACCAGTTAACTACCACACCACGATAGATATTACACGCACCACAAATGAGTTGTTGTCTACTCTACAAGTCAATCACTCATTGCTGCAACTAAGTAAGTGCTAGGCAACGAACATAGATGAAATGGTGCGGAAGCACAAAATCCCTCATAACCAAGTATGGATAACGGGAATAATTCTGCAGCTCTAAATTTTGGGAAAACCTGTTAAAAAGTGGAAGAAAAATTACGGAGTTTGAATATTTCGATGAAGGCGTGGGGAAATAACGGAATACGGGGTTTTAAAAGGGAAAGAAGTAGAAATATCAATAACATAGGAGTGGAACTCTAATTTTAACGACTACCACACACTGTGTAAACTACAGAGTTCTTTTTCTTTGAACTACTATTAGATATTACTACTACTAGCAGGAGTGACATTCTTTAGTGACAAGTAGGAGTTACTCATTATTATGTTTATTTCTCATTTTTATGGGGGGGAAACATATAAACATTTTATGATTTATTCCCATTTTATTCGTTATTTTACGGAAAACACGGGTACTTTACTTCCATTGAAAAATAGGCACATCTTTCATTAAAAAATTCGAATTATTTGCCTCGGGTAAGGAGTTCTTCAACATAAATGGAAGTCATCTCCTATTTCCGAAGTTCGGGTTGTGTGCCAAATGCTCAAGGTCCAGGGGTTGTTTTTCATGTTTTTTTTTTTTATTATTCTGAGGTCATAAAAATAGTCTACTTGTTCATTACTATAGGGGTAAGAATGCATACATCATGCCCTGTCGTGATGGATATCTGAGTTGACGTTGAAATAATTTAACAACTTAACATTTAAGATCATTATAAGATATTCTTTTCTCTTATTTACAAAGGTTCTGGCCCAAGCGCTTGGTGACATGTGTCCCCCCTCATGGTGTTTACCGTTATTCACTGTATTGGCAAATATATAGGCCTACTATAGCTCCAGAAACAAACTTATGTGTAATGCAGGTTTGTGTTTTAATTATTTGAATATTACCATGTGCCAAAAAGTCATCTTTGACTTGTGTGTTGTTATCATCTAATTTGCTCTTTGCTTTGTTCTTGATTAACACTTGCAAAGTACTGAGCAATAGACCAACGATTCTCCATATGTTTTCTTAAATTATTTGGCTACTGTTGTTGAGCTTTGAGTGTTGTGGTTGAGCTCCATATCCTCCTCCATCTTTACTTCACTGGTTTGTGTAAAAGTTTATTACAAGGATAAGTCCCAATCTATTCCCAGGGATTAGTCCTTTCTAATCAAAAGAAGGATTTGGTGGAAGGCTCTGCCGTACATCTGAACTCCCATCTTGAGGAGCATAAAAGCGAATCTGAAGTTGATGAGGAAATTTGTCCTGTGTGCCAAGAGAAGCTCCAGAATCAGAAAATGGTATTTCAGTGTGGTCACGTTACTTGCTGCAAGTGTAAGTTTTTTTATCTTGTATGTTCCAGCTTGTTGTGTCATGTTCGGAATCTTTAGGAGTTATTACTAATTATTATGGGATTATTAATGTAGTTTAAGCTTGTTGTGTCATGTTCGGAATCTTTAGGAGTTATTACTAATTCTGTTATTATGGGATTATTAATGTAGTTTAAGCGATAAAGAGTATACCCAGTTTCAGGCTGGAAGCCACCTTTTTGCTCTTGTAGTACATAAACACATACAGTACAGATTATCAAAAGGCTGTGCTGTACTAGTCGTATCATTTAACCCTCCTCTCTCCTGAATAAAAAGCGACTTTATGTTTTGTGCAGGTAGTGGTAGCCTTTCTACTTTGTCCGAGATGGTCAAATTATTAGTTATGTGAAATTTCCTTTTTACCAATGAAAGTTATGTAGATTGTGTCGGAAGGTGAGTTACTTAGATTGTCATGTGTCAAATAATGATCATAGTCAACGGGTTATTTAATGGAGTGAAGCAGCTCCTTCAAAATACACTGTTGAATAATATGTACTATAGCAACTAGAATGCATTGTTTCGCTCCGTGGAAACCCATCTGATAAAGCAGAGTTGGTTGATTCCATTAAAGATCTGTTGTAACAATCACCAGAAAAGCTTATTTGTTCTCTTTTTCTGCTAATTTCTTCTAGTTATAAGAGCTTGTACAATACCTTGTATAACTAATGTTCACAACGTTTTCCTCAGGTTTTTTCGCTATTACAGAGCGTAGAGTGGTACTTCACCCGAGGCAGCAACATACAAGGGTGATGTGCCCAACTTGTCGCCAACCGTCTGATTTCAGTAATATTGCATTAGCCGATGATAGACCAAATAGCTCGCCTCATACAATGTCTAAAAATGCTGAAGAGTTGGTGACGGTCAGTGGATCTTATGGAACAAAGGTACTTGAATGCTTACACTTTCTTTTTCTTGTTTTGTTTTACTTGGTTATTGAAAGAATTGAAGATACTAGATCGAGACAATGAATGACAATAACACATGAATTTAACGTGGGGAAACCCTAGTACCGGGAATAAAATCCCACTAAACACCACCACAAACCGTGGTAGCAGAGCACTATGTGAAGAAGAGATTACAGAGCGTATCAGATCGTATTAGATCACAACTCAACTCATATGGACGGTTAATATATTGGTTATATCTATCTACCCATAAAAGATATGATTTAAACAAATATAATCTCGCAAACGAGGCCTAAGGCACGGCCCGTGCCCCTTGCGCATAGCCTGCCCAATGTATGTAGAAGTCCAGAACGCACGGCCCATGCATGTCTACACGACCTCCTCTGGCCGTGCTGAGTAACATGCAAACCATCATCAAGCACGGCCGTGCCATGTGCACACGGCCCGTGCCAAGCTACATTTCGTCCTCCTTCACTGTTTGACGCATTCACAGTAATGGTGTTACATCATATTAGATATACCGTCGCATTGGATGAGCATAACGCACATCAGACGAGAGCATAAAGTAGTCGACAACCTCAACAATTAGTATGTTGCTCAACACAGTTTTGTGTCCCTTTAGATATGAGATTTCAAATCCAGATATGAGATTTCAAATCCACTATTTGGCACTAGATTTGAGATTCATTTAGTTTACCGTCTATACTGATATTAAGGTGAGCATGACTCGATTCAAATAAGCCATGGATTGATATCAAACACCACATAATCAATTGAAATGCATACATAATATTTAGAACACTGTCATATGGTAATCAGGATAAGGCATACGGGTTCTTTTGATACAATAATTTTCTCTGTTGGGGTTTATGCATAAGGTAAGAGATAATTGAGGATCGAGAAGAGGAGCTGCCATTTTAGGAGAGCCTTAAATTCTTTGACCATGGAAGATATTTTGTTGCTTCTATCTTCCTAGGACAAGGAGCTGCCATAATTTGCAGTTTGCAACTCTAGAGCACTGAATTGATTTAAAGATCATTTTTAAGAACCTCGACGCAAATTTTCAAAATTATAGTAGTTTCCAACTCATTTCCTGTATTTGAGCGTGACATGACTTTATTAATGTTGGAGTTTTCCGTTCTCATGCATATCAGAAGAGTTGGTTTCTCCGCTAGTACATGGGCTGGCTGGGTGGTTAGGCCTTCGAGCGATGAGCTGCATTCAGTTGGATGGGTGGAATAAAATAAACTATAATAAAAACCCCGAATTTGGAGATTAAGTTAATTATATGACATGGTTAACACCCAGGGTTCTAGTAAAGATATCATCCGAACACAAAAGACATCATTGGGTTATGTGAGTAGCATAAAAGATATCCCATTGCGTGAAAAACAAGATTCAGTTAAGTTCTAAACCTAGGGACCTTCTTGACTAAGTTTTGGAATGGTCTCATTAGGTACATTTAGTTTTAATGCATGAGCAAACTACCAAAAGCAGGTGGTTGTGTGTTGGTAAAATTTGGAATATGGTTGGGGGAACTAGCTGGAGTTTCGACCCACTTTGACTTTAACAAGTACTACCTCCGTCCCATAAAAATTATAATATTCGTTTCGTTAATTCACCATTCAATCAGTATTTTGAGGAGCTCGATCTTCTATTGAACGATGCATGAATTTCTCTTTTAACTATACAGTTAAAGAACATATGTGAAAACTATCGAAAGTGTTACACGACAAATTTGCGTAAAAAACGATGTGTGATCATCATATTGCACAAGTCAAACTTGACCTTGACAAAAAAACGAAATGGTTGACCGCTTCAATGCATGTAAAATCCTACAAGAGAAAAAGTGAGAATAATCGTATAGAAGTAAAATGAAGCGCATTAGCAATTAAAGCTATAAATCTGCAATATTGGCTTTCCTTCTGAGTGAGCTATATGGATCCAATGATGTCATATGTCCATGTTTTATATCATGGTAAGAGGTGTTAATGTTATCATTATATGTGGGATCATATATGTTTTTCCTGTATTGTCATTTTATGCACATTAAGGCTTTAGATAATCATGATTATTGCTCGCATATGTTTGTGCATTTGGTGGAATGGGTTCCAGAATATGGTGGGAAACCTGTATTAAATTAGTAGGCACTTGAATTGTGGAGGAGTATTCACATGAGCGGGAGGCTTAAGGTAGTAACAATAATATAGCTCTTCTATCAGAACCTTGAACATTTGGGAGAGGTAGTTCCTCAATATGGTGGAAAACGTTTGTCGATTTTTGTTCCATCTATTAGCATTATTGTGACTCTTAAGATTTTTGGTAGAAACTGATTGGGTCTCTTTATTTTCTTCTGAAGATTGAAGCAATCACCAGGAGAATCTTGTGGTTAAAGTCAGCAGATCCAACAACTAAAGTTCTTGTTTTCTCCAGTTGGAATGATGTTCTTGATTTATTGGAACACGCCTTTGAAGCCAACCAAATTAGATATGTTCGAATGAAAGGAGGCAGGTAGGAGAGATCCTGAACTGGCTTATGTTTACTAGTTTTGGCTATTGTTGTTGAGTGTCTTATTCTTGATGTGAAATAGGTCCTCTTTAATGTAGTTCCGCATTGTACAAGCTGCAGTCAGATGATAATTTTATGCACTGTACAGTGTTCTATGAACTTTTCATATCCTATCAGGGCGGAACGGTAAAGCATTCATTCATCATGCAAATGGATGAGTCACGTGCAAGTTCTACATCACTTTGAGAACCCACATCGTGCTGTTGGAATACTGTCATTTTTGCACGTCCAGTTGTCCTTAGTATTGAGAGATGTGTGGAACTGCGATCTACTTGTGATTGAAATCTCGATTGTTATGCCCCTCCAGCTGGACCTCACAAGGACAGCTAAGGGAGATAAAAATGTAAAGCGGCCTGGCAGTATCCACATCTAGGAAATACTCTCTTAGGAATAGAACCTGACAAAGGAGGCCTTGGAGAGGGGGGGAAAAAAAAGGAAATAGCATGCCCATGTTTGTCCTGTAGCACTTCGGCATGTTAAAACAAGGCTGGAAACTTGAGATAACTCAAACAACCAGGAAATGGCGATATCATCAGAAATGAACACTGATTTTTCCCTTTTGAAAATGGTTATGCCATCTAGGTAGGAGGGAGTTCATCTCTTTGAGATTGTCAAAATGATTGATTTGAACAGAACGCCTTTTGTATCACTTGAAATTATTTGGTGATAGTGGACTCCGTTTGAATCGTTGTAGCCTAAACTAGTATCTTTATTATTTTTCTCATTTATCTGGGTTGATTGCTTAGTTAACTTCATTCCTAGGTAACTTACTTTTTTGCAATGTTTTCTGTTTTTCTTCATCGTACTTCATTCAAGGAGGAAGGCTATATGTTCTTAATCATGGTCTGTTTTAGGCTGTAGAGTTTATTCGTAATTGTTCATTCTCTTTCGTCATTTGTGGTGTCTCTTTTAAAACTCCAAGTTTTTCATCACTAAGAATTTTGATTATTGCTTTTTGAATCCCCTAGAATTCAGTAGTTACCTTAGGTTTGTACTTCGTATGAAACCACAGGAAATCACAGGCTGCCATTAGCATTTTTAAAAGTGAAGACAGTTGTCCTAAGAAAGTTGGCAAAAGCAATGACCATGAACAAGAGCTTGCACCGGTGCAAGTGTTACTTCTATTGATTCAGCATGGAGCAAATGGCCTTAATCTCCTGGAGGCGCAGCATGTTATCCTCGTCGAGCCGCTACTGAATCCAGCAGCCGAAGCACAAGCTATCAGCCGTGTGCATCGCATTGGGCAGAAAATCAAAACGGTTGTTCATCGATTTCTGGTATGTGCTTCTATGCTCACATAATACCTGCTATATCTTTAATGTGGACTCCATCTTTGCTTGTTACAGTCTTCATAACTATGAATTAGCATCCCCAGTAAATCTCCTTGATTCAAGATAAGAATATCAGTAGATGATTCTATGTAAGGCATAGTAATTGATGTAGGATGTAGGGATTTGTAAAGGAGAGAGACGAACAAACTAGATAGAATGGAAAAGAAAGAGCTCAAGGATGCAGAATGTCAGGGAGGGGTGACTTGTCCTTAATCCAGGTTCGCGGAGTTGGTGGCATCAGCGATCATTCAGCCTACCACTGGATTGCAATTCCTCCAATTATGTTTGTCCATTTTCTTTTTCTCTTTTCTTTTTTTTCCCCCTAGGGGCCAGTTAATCACGTGAGAAATCGTTTTTTGGCAAGACCACTTCTTTGATTCAGCATTTCAGCTTCATCAAGACTCTAGCTTAGAACTCAAAATAAGCTTAACAATTATTAACATGATCTGTTCATGTAGGAATTTAGTCCTATATTTGACACGAGCAAATCATTGCCAAAATCAATCAATGTTTAGGAGAATTTTGGTCAGGATCGGATGTATAGTTACGTTTAGAAAAAATCTCACAAGAACATAACAATCAGCCTTAGCTAGATAAAGCGAGCGGGCATATCTCTAAGTTCGAACTTGAGCTTTTTTATTGTGGCGAGATATTTTCAATGTGGATTTGAATTCTAAAATCTGATGCTTCCAGTTACATATTGTGTTTTATCGTTTCCCTCCATCTTGGGGATTATATGTTAACAGAAAGAGCAAGAGTGAAGAACATTAGTCGAGCGGCAAATGTTAGTGTACATTCTCAATATAAGCTGTAAAGCTGAAAAAAGTTGCCCTTATTCTCTATGGACAACTACCTGATTTTAAGATATGCTCCCTGATATGTTTAGGTGAAGGGGACGGTTGAAGAAAGCATATACAACCTGAACAAGAATCGGGACACCAATTCGTTCATAAGCGGAAATAAGAAGAATCAAGATCAACCTCTTCTGACACTCAAAGACGTAGAATCATTGTTCACCCTTGCGCAATCTGCAGTGCCGCAAACCAATGAGGCTTCAGAGAGTTTGATGCATTTGCCTCCATCTGTAGCTGCAGCTATTGCCGCAGAACGAAGACTCAATGAATCAAGATCACCTTGCTGATTTTGGGCTTTGTCTTGCTAAGTAGCTAGTGAGAAGATGGAATTTAGTATACGATGTCGCTATCTTGTGAAATAAATAGCGTGCGAACTACATATACTACAGATGAGCATGCCAGGAGCAGCATTGTACCTTCTTTGGCCCCAAGCCTTTGTGCAGCGATATTTAGGTGGCTTGTACATTACATTCATTTGAGATGATTTTTTTATGTAATTTCTCTTTATAGTATCTGTGATAAAGCTGAGCTGGTCCTTTTGATCAATTTACATTTAAGAGATTTGAATTCGTACTAATGAATTAGTTGGACGTAGTCATGGACGATGGCGAACCAGGATAGGATTTCTAATTAGCGGGGGCACCAATAAATGTATTTTCAAAAAAAAACCACATAACTCAATAATTTCAATAGAATATTAAAAATCACATAAACAATATGATTAAAAAACATACAGACAATACTACTTATTTAATTTAAATGAACAAAACTTGAATTACAATGGAATCCAAAATGCATAAAAACAAAGATATCTATATTATATACTATAGAAAATTTTCTCTGTCTTTTTTTTAAAATCCAAAATCCAAAATAAAAATATTTTTTTAAATAGTGCGTCGATTCAATTTTCTTTTTCTTTTTTTTTTTTAAATAAAAATTCATGTTTTTTTTCAATTTAATGGATATCATGTTATAAATTTTTGTTTACACATTTGTATAATGTTTGTTTTTTCCAAAAAGAAATAACAGACGTACTGTTTGTTAATATTGACGTATTGTTTGAATGAAACTATGCGCTTATGATATGTAACAGTGCGCCTAAGTTTCATGATCATGTAAACAAATTGAAACCCGTTTTTTTTATCCCCGACTTCTGCCATGATGTTTCATTACCTGACGTCTTGTTTCCGTTTGAACTGACGCTCTATTTCTTCGTGACATTTCATCGAACATTTTGTGGGTATCTTTCAAGTCATCATATGGTGTGTGATGGGTTGTGGAGGTGGAGTAAGGTGGCGAGAAGGATGAATCCGATGGACTTGCGATGGTGGCGGTAGTGGGTGATGGACTGTGAGGTGGAGTAAGGTGGCGAGGAGAGAGAATTCAATGAGCAAGGTGATGTAGTTTTTAGGCTGGGTTGGGACAAATTCAAATTATAGTGGATGAGAATTTTTTTTTCTTGTTGTAAGGGTTGAGTATTTTTTCAATTCTTTTTATAGTTTTTTGGGAATTGACCCTATACACTAAGCAAATAGAGATGATTTTGTCTTCCAGTGAGATTTTCAATCTTGATCGTTCAATTTTTCATCCGACGACTGTCATTAAATATTAATAAATTGGAAAATAAATTCAATTAGTTATAGTCAAATTAAAAGAAAATGATTGATTCAATAAAATTTATTGGTTGATCGATATATTTTGATTGAATTTTAAGAGGTAGAGATTTAATTGAAATATCTATCAACTCTATTAATAATATTAAATATTAATTTTAACGATTAATATAAATAAACGACGAGATAGTAATATTTCTTTTCAAAATCTTTAGCAAAAAAAGATGATTCATATCTAATATTACTTAATCACTTCCCTATCAATTCTAAAAGATATCATCTCTCTTTTTTCTATTATACAATCAAAACCTTTTTTTTTTTCGCTTTTGTCTCGTGCATTGTTGCACAGACGGATAGACTAGTAATATACTAGGTGTATTAATAATCAACTCATAAGTTGACTTGAAAATAAAATCAACAACTAAAAGGAATAAACAATTTCTATTTAAAAAACTTAAAAATAAAAAGAAAAAACTCGTGAAGATCATTCCTCTATTTGAAAACCCTAAATCTTAATACGATAATATCTTACTAAGTTCCTTTGTTTATTCAAGTTTTAGTTTCTTAATTGAGGTTATTCTCATTCAAACCCCATATGGCTGTATATTTAGGTTATTCTCTTTCAAACCCCATATGGCTATAAATTTAGGTTATTCTCTTTCAAAGCCCAATGGCTGTGAGAGAATAGAACCTAAGACCTAATGCTAAACTCACTCAGCCCAGGTCACTAGACTAAAATCAATTTTGAGTAATATATTTGGGTCTTTGTAAAATTACTCTATTTTAGCGGGGACACAGGCCCCCATGACCCCAATGATGGGTCCGCCCCTGGTCATGGATTCGACACTTTTTTAGAACATCATGAAATAGTATTGGTGTAATACAGCAAATTGAAAATTGTGTTTGTTCTCGTCATACCAATGAACAAACATATTATAACCTTGGATTATCTAAAACAATCATCATTCATTTTTTGTGTTCGATTGAAAGTCGGGATAGAGGTCTGGGTTTATGCGCCTAGTTATTTTATGGTGGATTCGGATTGAGAGTTTTGGTCTAAACTCAGTAATACTTGCAATCGCACAAGAAAATACTGAACCGGTTAGTCGGGACCGAGGTGGTGACCCTGGGAGTCGATTTCGATGCTTAAGTTAGTATCGATTTTAGGCTCGATAAGGATAATGATTGCATAGTAGAACTCAAGGACACTTACCTTTGGGTGGTTTGTGGAGATATTTATAATAGTATATATTTTCCTCTCTCAGTGATGGACACTTGTCATCATCCTAACGTAAGAGTGACTTAACTGTTTAGAGGATGTCACTTGGTCTTTCTTGATAGGTTCCAAGGCTATATGATGTTGGCCCACAGGAAAAGTGCTTATCGTACCAACACTCGTCCCCCGAGTTCTGAATAGAGGAATTGGTCCCTACTTGGGGCCATAGTTAGTAAAAACGAATAAAAAAATAAAAATACGTCGAATAGTTGAATTATACAGAAATATAGTTAATTTTACACAAACGTTCGTGTTTAATATGTGTATAAAACAAACTCATTTCAATAATGTCTTTTTTACTAACTATGCTTGGGGCTTGTTATAGGATTCCATCCGATCTGATAGACCTTCTATCTTTAGCATTAAACTCGGGATTTATGGGTTTTTTGTTATAGACCTGCTATTATCCCTAGAAAACAGAATTATCATTATCTTTTCGATATCTTAGCGGATATAAATCGTCACCATGGGGGCATGCGTAATCACGGGGATGTTGTCTTGGAGATAATTTTCGCTCCACACGTCAAAATTTCATTGGCATGTCAAGACGATGATTGGGCTCCATTGGATTCCCGAGGGCAAGTTTACGCCAAATGCTTGGTGGGCTCCCACCAAAATCCCACGCAACTCCTTTAGGCCACCCGTTGTATATAAGGTGCCCCCCATTCTCATTTCTTCTACTTTCTCGTCCTTCACTTCCTCTCAGGCATCTCTACTTTCGCATCTTAAATCTCAATCTCAAGGTTGTGTCATGAGCTTAAACTTGTTCTTTCGACCTTTCATCACAAGTAATGGACAGAAATACTACCGAATTCTTTTCTAAAGAGTCTGCTCCTCTCATTCCTAGAAAGAGGGGAAAACCCTCTCTATCTCCCGAATTCGAATCAACCCCACCCCTGGGTGATTAAGTTCTTCTACTTCTACTTTTTCATTTTCAAGGTCCGTCCATAGGGGACAAGAGGAGGGTACCTCCTCTTCCCATGTCGACGAGTCTAACATCGAGTTCTCGGTCCCCTCGGGTTCTATGTCTAACTGGAAAAATTCTGACATAGACGAGTTCGAACCTTAACTAACCCCTGATCCATATGTTGAAGAAGAGACACTACAAAAAAACAGGACCAAGGGCAACTAACTGTATTGTGTTAGTCGCCCTTTTGGTGATCAAAAACCATTTTGATTGTAATTTTGGCGAGAATAATTGATATTGGTTGCCCTTTTTTATTTTGGGGACCAAACATAATTTTCGTCGCTATATTCGCGACTAAATCCAGATTTTGCTCGTAAATTTGACGATCAATATTTACAATTAGTCACCAATAATTTAAAAAAATCTGAAGGAATTTTGCGACTATTGTAAAACTTAATCGCCCTTTTGGCGACTAATTTGGTCGCTAGATTGCGACTAAAATTTGTAGTTAGTCGCCGTCAAAATTAGTCTCGAATGAAAAGGATCCTCATTTCACCGAGCACCACCATTCCATTCTCTTCCTTCTCTTCCCACCCCCAAAAACATTCCACAGACTCTTTCTCCGTCGCCGTCGCACAATCCCCCGCAACTAAGTCGCTCACTCACCTCACCCTCTGCTTCCAGGATTTCACTCTCCTCATCCATTTTTCCCCTGAAATTCCTCTCAGTCAAGGTATTGACTCTCAATTATGATTCTCCTTTTCCTTTTTGTCATTTCGATTGATGTACGGAGGTGAATTCTACGGCGAATTCGAATAGGAAAGAAAGGGGAAACATTTTAGGGGGTTGTTAGGGTTTTGGGTTAATTGTGGGGTGAACATCAGCAACCTTGTCTCGCCGATTAGTAGTTGGACTGTCATGGAAGTATTGGTAACTAGGTCACTTTTATAGTTTTATTTTACGCTGAATGACTCAAAATTTGTTGATGCTCGAAGGTCTCTTTTGTCAATGGTCGGAGCAGCTGCATATGTTGATATTGGCTATAGTTCTAGACAATCAAAGAATGTTGTTTTCTATTGATAGGTAAAGGATATGCAAATGGTATCAACAAATACGTATATCTATTGATGATGGCGGTGTTGACGGTGGTGTGCGGCGGAGATGGTGACGGCTTGGGGTGGAGGTGGTTGAGGTGGGTTTGGTGATGGTGGTGTCGGGTAGGGAAAATGAAGTGGGGGTTTGGTGAGGGGAATAATGAGATGATGAGGAGGGAGTGGGTGTGATTAATCCACCCCTCCAAACGTCACACGGACTGTATTTATCCGTGTTTTGGACAATTGTATCTCGATAATTAATCGTTGTCTATTTATTTTTCCCAAATATTTTATAATCACGTTTCGTTCAATTATCTCAGATTTTCAAGCTTAAACCTGTGTCTCAAATGCACAATAATTTTAACGATGTAACGTTCGTCGTTCATAAATTTTCTTCGCGCATTTATTATATTCATACCGTACGTATATTTTATAACCATTATATATTTTGTCCTCATTTGAGTTCAAAAATTATAGGGTTATTACACTATGTCTCAAAAATCTCTCTTCATCTTTTGTCCTCATTTGAGTTCTATCCTTTATGTCGGGACACGGACTTACGATGGTTAAGTAAGTAACAGATTATAAAAGAGGGCAAAGACGTATAAGTTATCATTACGTATATAGTTTGATATGACGCCCATATTTTTCTGTGACTACTAGAAAATATTTTAGAGGTACTCATCGATCGCCATAGTCGGGGGAGTACCCTGCAAATCGAATACATATATTTTTTGTTGTTGAGGTTTTAGCTCATGGGTTATGTGTTTTATTTGTAGATCCATCACGGGACGATACTGAAGTCCTAAAGTGAGATTCCATGCATGTAGTTAATTACCTCACTGTTCAATATATATTAAATGCTCCATGAAATAATTTGGTAGCTTTTCTTAACTTGTATACCTACAAACCTATTTGGGTTGATTGGCCTTGTCATGGACTGGGTCTATGACGGCATAATGTCAAGTGCCGGGCATGTAGGATTTCGGGACGTTACAGGATGGTATCAGAGGTAGGGGTTTCTAGGTTAGAGGTTAAGAAAAATGAGAAAGTGGATAAAACCAAAATGATACGTTGCATATGCATTGAGTGTAGATGCGCTAACATGGGACTTAAAACATGAAGTTATATAAATGAGTATATACACACTGAGACGAGCGAATACTCGACTATAAAAAAAAAAGGTTAAACAACATGCGTATTTTCTTTGAGCACGAGAAATTCTTCTATTTTGTTTTCTTTCAAGATAAATATGACAAAAACCTAAAATTTATCATGAGTTTTCTATGAGGATTTTGATTACAATTGATATATAAGGATTTATAAGCTTAATCATCTTGACACACAATTCTCATATATATGACCTTACAAGTTATTTCTATGATACGGTGATATTGAATTCGTCATAAAATTATTCTATTAAGGAGTTGGGATCATATGATTTACTAATTTTCTGCTATTCAAATGACGATTGAAGTTAATTCATGTGATTTTAGAAAATATATATTTAGTCTTGATTGATTGGAAATCGAAAACAATGTTAATGTTGATTTTCAGTTTAAATTTCAAGTCATATTTGAATGGTTGTAAATTTTAGGTTAGTGAACGTAGTATGAGATATTACATGGAGTTGTGTTTATATTGCCTTTCAGTATCCACATCAAGATTTGTTTCAATGGTTGTTCAATATTATACTATTGAACCTAGTTTTATTTGTTGTTTAAAGATTGAACAACACAACATGTTTTAGTTTTAATAACATGATTTGGTTTATATATATACTACAATGTTGAGGTTTTGGGACTAAACCTAAATTAAATGTGAATTACAATACTTGAATAGTATTTTATTTCACAAAAAGGTCTGTTATAGAAGTATCTTTGTTATAAATGTATATCTTGGGTATATATTTATATGTGACAATATTTAAAAACAATGATCAGCCGATAATGTTGGCTTTAAAATATGTATTTCACTGTTTTTACTGATTGCGTCCTTCCTGATCGATCTTGTTCTTATGCTGTATTTAACTCGATTGAGTCATATTCTTGAATCTGGATTGTGTAAGAAATATCATTGTTTCTCCACGTTTTGTTGTTTTACTTCATTGAATTAAGGGGTTTCAACGCTGCGTTGATTTCTTTGTACTAATGGTTTATTATGCTCAATGATTGACTGAATTCACATCTGAGCTACTTCTATGACCTAGTTTTGGTTTGCGTGAAATACTTCAACCCTTGAACATGATTTACTTCTTTGAGTTGTGCAAGGTTTAGAAAGTCCAACAATCTTGGTCTTTGATTTGGAATTTACGAAATTCATTATTTTCGTTAAGGACTTAATAGCTGTCTACACTTCTAATTGAGTTTTACAATGAAAATCTCTGAAAGATAGCTACTTTGAGTTATATGTGAATTAGTGTTATTGTTATCCATTGAATTTGTTTTCAATAGGACCTAATCCTCAACAATTTGATCATTTGATCTAAGTCAACTGTTGCTTTCAAGTATTGGATTCTACTGAGATTCAATGCGTATACTTTTGAGGTTTTGAATAAGTCGTAAGGACTTATCAAGCCCTGGTTTCTTGATAATTTGATCGAATTGAATCCTACCTTCCATATTAATGCAAAGCGTATTCAAATATTTTGATGTTATTGAGCTATATCTTGAATAAATTAATATGATTAGAAGTTAGACAACTCAAGGTTCTTAACTTGAGAGTGCTCTCAATTTTATGGTTATAAGTTTATGGGCCTTTAGTTTTGTATTTTATGTGCCAAAAACTTACTCTACCTAAATAATCATGGTTTTATATTCTTGTTAAAAAAAAAAGTGCATTACTCTGTAAATAGTTTTGTGGTTACAATTATTGCGAATCTGTTTTAAAACAAAAAGGGTTAATTTGAGTGGAGCGTTCGATTTTATCTTTGGCCTTAATTCCTTTGAGGTCGTGCCTGATAAATTCATGGTAATTAATTTGGACAAATCCTATGAGTTGTAACAGTTTCAAACGTAATTTTAAAGGATATCGCTCCGCTATTCTTCATAATCTAAACTACCACAAATTTAAATTTTAAATGGTGTTATTGGGATCCAAGATTTTAAGAGTTACAAAGGCTTTGTTCTTTTGATACAAATGTATCTATGTCTTTTGTTTGAATAGGATTGACATAGTTTCTTAAACTGGTCAAGATTTGTGCATAAGATACAGTTGTATTTGCTTTGACTTAAATGAAAAGAGATTCTGGCAATCTTGAAAGGTAGAAAAATAAACATGTTTTGTTTCTCATGCATTCAATTCGCTCGTGATGTTTTTGTACCTTATTGATTTACAATCTTATTGAGCATGGTCAAAAGGATGATACATTCATCACCTATTGTTTTATGTCAAGAGCTATGTTTTCATACCTTATGTATATGTGGCTTCATCGATCTTCAAGATTTAAATGAATTAGTTTTTGATTATACTCGAGGAATTTGAACCCTCGTTTATCTTCAAATTCAACCATAATTACGTATTGTGATGGATTAAAAAGTCGCTCTGTTGGTTTTAGGTTCAAACTTGGTATTAATTAACAACTAAACATGTTAATTAGATTGGATCCGGTTTTCATTCTAAGGTTGAGATTGCTTGAAAATTCCATTTTGTACTAGTTTAATTAAATTATTTGGTTTGAATTTTGATAACCTATGATGACTTGGATTTGCGTGTTACAATATCTTGTTAATGCTAATCTTGACTTTTCTCAAAGCTTACAAACCAATCCCAAGAAGATTGAGTATATATTGAAACTATGAACGAGATGGATTACTCCGTCAAGCTATTTGAGTTTTATAATGCTCAAACTATTATGTCTATTGCGTAATCTTAATATATAAACAATCATTTTTTTTTTTTTTTACAGTTTGAGGTCTTTCAGGATTTACGAAAAGATATCTAATGAGATATGATTGTATTTTTACATTCAAAATATAAAGAGTTAATTGACAAAAAAAAAAACTTTAAATACTTGTCATATTTTCTTGGACATAAAAGGATATACTTATATCTTGTAGAAATGAAAGGAAATGAAACGATTTATCCAGCTATATGGATAAATGTAACACATGTGTTGTGATTACTATATGGGATAGTGAGATTTTAAGTTATCTCAAAAGATTAGGTTGTTAAATCTAGATCTCATTTGATTTTGTTAAAAAAAATATATATATACCCACGCGTGACAAATGGGTCAACACGCTATCCAACACCATAAATGAGACGTGAACATGAAGACATCATCTAGATTTCATCTAGATTTTATTTAGACTTTAATTAGATTCTATTTAGATTTTATTTAGACTTTATTGCCACTCCATTTGGTATAAATAGGTGAAGGAACTTCATTGAACTTCCTTGTGGTTTAGAGTTCTTGAATGCTTTCACTTCAATAATAAAAGAAGAACACGAGAAGAGAAAAACAATGCATCCAGGAAAGTACTTGCTCGGTTTGTTGCTCATAGTGGTTGTGTATATTGTGCCCTTCGGTGCGATCATTAGTATCATTGTTGCATTCATCACAACCCCGGAGGAGATGGATTTGATGGTAAAATATGTCATGATACCAGTTATACTGCTCTTAAGTCCTTTATGTCTGATCTTATGTCTTGGTGGGTAGAGTTATGATTGTAAGATGATATTTAAGTAATCTTGTGTTTTTCTTTGGTTATTTGCTTCAATTGTATGAGTTCATTGGTTTCTATTGAGTTGAATTCAATTTTGATGTTGAGCCTTTGTAATCTAGTGTTGATTTCTCCTCGTTTGATTTCTATGATTAGATCTATCAAGGAACTTTGGGTTTGATTTTGTCTAGGTTAGCCTCTCATCGTATAAATGGTGTTTCAAGATTGGGTTTTTCCTACTTTGATTTGGATAATCGCTTGGTTTAGTTGAATGGTCGGATTCAATTCTTCCTAAGATCGGATACAGCTTTGTTTTTAGACTGAGAGGAATCATTATTTTCTTAGGTCTTTCTTCCTTAACCTTTACTTAAATTTAGTTTCGAGGACGAAACTCCTTAAAAGTTGAAAGTAATATAATATCCCGAAAAAAATTTCGATTTTAAACTATATAATGGATATAAAATATACGTACAGTACGAATATAATAAATACGCGAATAAAATTTATGAACGACGAACGTTACATCGTTAAAATCTTTGTGCGTTAAAGTTACAGATTTAAGCTTGAAAATATGGAATTATTGAGCGAAACATGATTATGAAGTATTTGGGATAATTAAATCGATAACGATTAATTATCAAGAGATAAATTATATCGAAGCACGGATAAATACAGTTTGTGAGATATTTTGTGGAGTGAATTAACCAAATCTACTCACTTTTCCTTTCACCTTCCCTGACACATCCCTCTCTTCCTCTTTCCTCTTCCACCATCTCTACCACACGCCGCCAGCACACAGCCACCAGAGCGCCGCCCAACCTGCCGCCAGCCGCCCCAGCCTCTGTCGTCGTCGCTCCAGTTGTCCCTGTTGCTCCGGTCGTCGTCGCTGCTCCAAGAGACGCCGCCATCCCCGATCCAATCTTCCACACTAGGCCGCAAGCCCAACGCCGCCCTGACACTGCTGCCAGCCACCTCCGTCCAGCCATCGTCAATCACGGCCAACCCTTGCCCTGACGCCGCCTGTAGCCGCTCCAGCCATCCGTCGCCGATCTAGTCGCCATCGTCGAGCCCGACTTCGCTGTCGCCGCTGCACAGCCATCTCACCACCAAGCTCCGCCACCAACTGCGACCACGACGAGCCTGGATCGAGCCATCTCTGGCCACCCACGAGCCCAACCGCAGCCACCAACCAGCCTCGTGACGCCGTCAACCACCATCGCGCATCGTCGCTGTCGGTGTTTGCCGTCGATCTTCCCCAAGCCAAGGCGATCCCGGATCCGACCACCCACTCTTAGATCCGGCCGTCAGAGATCTTCATGAAGATGACCAGCAGCGATGGAGACGGAAGCCTGGCAGGCCCGATTACAGCTCAGAGAGAAGACCCGTCTGCGGCCCGATCTTAGCCCGGACAGCGACGAAGCAACGGCCTATCAGCGATCCGCCAAGCCGCCCGACCCTAGCCCAACAGGTTGGCGAGGACGTGGTTGTGGAATTGTGAAGTGTGGAGGTTGATGAGATATCGCCAGGTTAGCGAGAATGTGATTCTGTGTGTTTGGGAATTGTATTGCTCTTGTTTGTAGGTTGTGGTGGATGGGAATTGCGTGATGGGTTTCAAGGAGGGTGTGGGGTGATGCCGATGGGCATATGTTTGGTTGTGTATGGCTAGTTCGTCGGGATGACGATGTTGTTGGGCTAAGATTTATGTATTTGAAGGGACTTGGGTATGAAAAGGTATTAAGGGGATGATATGGATGTGTTAGGATGCTAGCATACTATGGGGTGATATGGTATGAAGAGGTTAGGATGCCTCGGGTTATTCTTGATAATGTATTGGGTTTAATGTGCGGTTATCATGGTTGTATCATTGTGTTGGCGAAGCCCTTAAGATTAGGTTTAGGAGGTGTTAGCATGTCAACAATAATGCTGTGGTGGTTATGGATGAGGTTGGGATGTCACAGGTTGTATTTTCATGGATGTTTGTGACTATGCTTGCTTATGTGTGTTATGAGTGATTATGCGTCTTATGTGTTATACGTACAGTTTATGTTTAATTATGTGATTTGGGTAAAAGGACGTAAGAATATTGAAAACAAACATTATGGGATTATTAAGATTTTGATCATCGGGAATTCGGGATAAATAAACTTGTTGAAATATAACTGGAAACATAAATAATTATTTAATATCATGGTTGTAGCATATGATTAGGCCGGCGTGACTTAAACGTACAAGTTACATGATCGGGTTTGTTTTTCTAGAATTTATGACAAGGCATGATTGAAGTGCTAAATGTGTTATGTGTTGACAAGCTTTCTATGCTATTTATTCTCTGAATATGTGTTATATGTCATATATCATATTATGCGGGAAATCTGGATTTAAGGAACTCTACAACAAACGTAATACCAAACTAAAGGTAACCGAACAAGTTCGTTGTCGTCGATGAGCTCGTATAGTGGATCCTCCGGGATCGGGTTCTTTGGCTCTACGAGCGTTCAAAGCGGACTTGATTGGGGCAGACATTAAATCTAGCTAGTAAGAGAACAAGTGTGGTTCTTTTCGTATGCGCAGCGACAAGAAGTCGCGCGCCAAAACATCCGCCAATTGGGTATAAGGATGCCCTCTGTAGGGGGACCTTCGGCATATAAGTGAGGGTTTAGCAAACCGAAGTACACGCAAGAGACGTGGTGGTTTTGGTCCGCGAACCCAAATCACGCGTAGTATTTATGAAAAATAGGAACACCTTTACAAAAGACAACAGGTTTTCAAATGATTTCGGTGGATGATATGTGACTGAGAACTTGGCCCAGATCAGTGTCTATGTCTCAAAAATCTCTCTGCATCTTTTGTCCTTATTTGAGTTCTATCCTTCATATCGGGACACGGACTTGCGATGGTTATGTAAGTAAAAGATTATAAAAGAGGGCAAAGACGGATAAGTTATCATTGCGTGTATAGTTTGATATGGCGCCCATATTTTCCTGTGACCACTAAAAAATGTTTTATAGGTACTCATCGATCGTCATAGTCGGGAGAATACCCTACAAATCGAATACATATAATTTTGGTTGCTGAGCTTTTAGCTCACGGGTTATTTGTTTTATTTGCAGATCCATCACAGGGCGATACTGAAGCGCTAGAGTGAGATTCCATGCATGTAGTTAATTACCTCACTGTTCAATATATATTAAATGCTCCATGAAATAATTTCGATGGGAATCACTTGTAGACATTTGGACAATGTAATGTATTTGGATTTGTATAATATCTTCTGGGCATATAATGATAATGATTTGATAGCTTTCCTTAACTTGTATATCTACAAACTCGTTTGGGTTGATTGACCTTGTTATGGACTGGGTCTATGACGACATAACATCACGTGCCGGGCATATCGGATTTCGAGACATTACATTAACTCACAGGTTGCTTTGTGGGATGAATGGCAGGATTGTTTATCTGTCATTATGGATGAGTCATTCCCTGCGATAACCATAGAGGACTACCTAACATGATATATGAGAATCACACGTCTACATATTCATCCACGGGATCAAGTTCAGAAGCCGCAATATTAGCCGATGTTTTATTTCATCAATATTGGGCGTTGGATATTGTAACTTTTGAAATTTTTTTCATATTTGACGTCCGTTGAATTTTGACATATTTTCATGAATTTTATTTATAATTTTCCCTATTTGTTTCAGATGAAGGCACAACGGTTGATTTTGAACCAATTTGAGCTCGTCAAGGTTCCTCTTTCCGATCACATTTTGGCATTGTTGATGAAAGTTGAGTTGGAATATGTCAATTTCATGACATATTATTTCGAAAAGAAAAGTTGACGAGCAACGACGGGACGCGAATGCACGAGGAAAGGAACTTCGGGACGATGATGCAAATGGCCATGATCTTCGGGTTGCAGAGGTCCCAACTCAAGGCCATCTCACGACCGAGATCCATATGATCGAGGCTCCCTTGCATGGACATCATTGGGGACATGGAGCCGAGCCGGTTCACATCGAGCCGGCTCACATCAAGACGGCTCCGATCGAGCCGGCACGTCCGAGGCGGGGTTCGAAGGGATACACAAAGAAGCCAATGTCTGAAAGTAAGATAAACATAATCTTTGATAAATGGGCTAAAGAGACGGACCGCTTAGATGATTATGGCATCGAGGAGGAGCGGAACGGATTCTACGACCTCACTTACGAAGTTTTTTTTATTCCCTTCAACTCGAAACATGGTTTTTCATTTCGACAATCGACACCCATACTTTTCTCTTGATCACAAGGCCATCAACGAGGGATCCCTTTGCATGTGTTCTCCCCTTGCATTTTTATTCCTCCTACAAAAAAAAGGTCGATGATTGGTTGAATAGGAGAAGCAACAAGAAGCCGCTTCTTGAGGTCAGCCGCTTCTTGAGGTTGGGGAGACGGGACCTTGGCTCTTCTTCAATTATAAAGGGGAAGGGTTGCTCACAGAGTAGAAATCCATTTTCATGCCCGCACATGTATCGGACAACCATTTCGTGTTGTTTATCTTCAACGTGGAGCATTGAAAAGTGAAACTTTTGGATCCCCTATACAGGAACATGTCCTATATGCCTCTCTCCCAAAAATATCACGAGGAGATTCCCTTTTTCACAAGTCTTTATTTTTGTGAATTCATAACTTAAATTTCTCAAAATGTTGTTCTAACTTGTTTTCGTCATGCAAACGAGATATTTTCCGCATATGCTTTGGTCCTACTCCCCGGGCAAAAATTTCTCGGACAATGATGCGGAATTTTATTCTTTCAATAATCGTCCACAACAACCAAATGGAAACGAATGTGGAGTGTTTCTTTTGAAATTCATAGACTACATATTATGAGACATACCACTCGACAATCCGGATGAAAAATGTTCGAAGGACATCGCTCCCACATTTCGTTTTAAGATAGCATGGGAATTATTGAAATATAGAGCTCAGTCTTGATCAATGATGTATTTGTTAAGCTCTAACATTTCTTGTTGGTTTTTAAGGGTTAGTTCTTTGTATGAATCGAATATAAATTGTTTTGCTGATTGACGTATCCGTGTGGGGATGTTTTGGATTGATGTTGATTAATTTTTGTTTGGTGATCACATGAAACAAATGTAAATGTACTTCAGGGATTCAGCATAAACAGACTGACCCTTTTTCTTTTTCTTTTTCCTTCACTATGTATAATCCGCTTTTATTAGAAACGTACGACTTATTTCTGAAACAAGGAACATTCGCTTCTTTTTAAAACGGACAATGCAAAGTGAAAAAAAAAAAAAAGGGTCCAAAATAACACTTTCTGTATAATCCGTTTCTTTTTTAAGCAGACAATTCAAAGTGGGGGGAAAAAAACAAAGTCCAAAACAACACTTTCTGTATAATCCATTTAAAACAAACACGTACTGTCTCAAATTTAAGATTTTTTCTTTTTTATTTTAAAAGGTACGTCTCTTTTTTAAAAGGACAAGTTATAAAAGAAAAAAGAATATTCACTTTCAATTCAAGGGTATAATTATAATTTCCCGTCCGTTTTTGTTTTAAACGAACGAACGCCTAAAATAGACTCAGACATTTAAATTATGTTTTTAAGTCGAGTCGTCCGTGTCACGTGTCGTTATACGCACAAATTAATTCCCCCTAAAAATACATAATATAGTGATGAGAAGTGTCAATCCCACGAGGAGTTAGATAATAAGTTGGAATTATCTAGTGGTTATTAAGCCAATAAAATATTCCTATTCAATTAAGCTCAATAAAATTAAAATGGGGGGTGTGTGTTGTTGAAAAAAACAAAAATATTAAACAAAGCAATGTATTAAACTAAGATGATTCAATTTTAGATTTTTCTTGAGAGTTTAATATAATTCGACATAGCATATGGCCTCCGTGATTTTCACTTGTCATGGATTTCATCATAGACTAATAATTTTCATTTAATGTTATGGTTGGAGTTTGTAATTAAGCTCGACAAAAAGGGAGTTGTCGATAAAAGTTATTGGTCATCATAAAGTAGGTCATAACCAAACTAAGATAATTACCCAATGTCCAAATGAAAATGCATGTAACACAGACTAAACATATCGCATTATGAATATTCCTCTAACAGCTCACAATATTCACCTAACACAGATTAGCATCATATCATGTTCAGTTCATGTGATCATAGGTTAACCAAAAGAGAATGTCATTAACCTATGAACTTGGTACAAACATCAATCAAAAGAGAATGCCTTGACTGCACACATACTTCTCCTATGTACTAAGATGATCAATCGTAATACATAGAATATGTAATTAGGGATCAATCAACACATAAACATGATATCATAAATTTTCAACACGAAATTATTGAATTCAGGAATCACATTTCATAAAATCCATGAACAAGATTAAATCACTAAGCAATACTCAAAGATTTACGCCACAACTGGCATAATAAGAAATGAACAATTCATGAAACGATCACAAAGAGGCATTACAAAGCACAACGAATAAAGAAATGAGATACTAAACCCTAGACCAATAGAGATTGGTCAAGATAACGGTCGATGATCATCCCTTCAACGGTGAAACGTAGCGTAAATCTCAATCTTCCTTGACGTAACTCTCGATGTTGTCCGTGGAATTCGCCGTCTCGGATTGGATCGGAGGCACTTTTCTCTGGAACAACTGATGAAAAACTCTCCGAAAAATGATATTTCGACGTGGGTATTAATGAAAAATGAAAAATAACCAATTTTTCCCAAAATAACAAAGATAAGCATTGCAGATCTGCGTTCAGGCACGACCCGTGCCAAGCAAAAACACCCAGTACGGCCCGTGCTTAGGAACTTTTAAAATTCATGACGCACGGGCCATGTCAAAGGTCGCAAAAACAGTCGATTTTCAAAATTGCATAACTTTTATAATTTATCTCCGTTTTTTCTCCTGCTTGTTTTCTTTTTTTTTTCTAATAGATAGTACAATATGAAAATAATCTCAAAGCACTCCAAAATCTTCTGAAAAAATTCAAATATGCATTACACCAAAAAGCTTTGATTTTTTCAACTCTGCAACGAAAACAAGAAATACGGCAGTATCAACGTCTAAATAATAAAAGGAAGTAAAACAACATAAATTAACAATAAAACTTCACATAAATAAGCAACCTTAATTAAGAAAATGATACATATTTACACACACATCAGTCCGTTCTATCACGAAGACGATTGCCATTAATTTGGTCAGGGTTGGATGAGTTATGA
Source organism: Drosera spatulata (assembly GCA_035668315.1). Lineage (NCBI taxonomy): Eukaryota > Viridiplantae > Streptophyta > Magnoliopsida > Caryophyllales > Droseraceae > Drosera > Drosera spatulata. The sequence goes on along the minus strand of JAOVYX010009713.1, from coordinate 6,211 downwards.
TGTTCAGTTAGCGTTTGTTTGCGTTTGTTTGCGTTTGTTTATTATCATCACCCTATGTGTTTGTGTGAGAGTGAGAAGCGCCGCTACAGCAAGAGTAGCACAAGAGCTGCAGTTCCAATTAAAATGAGCCATTTCAGCCTAACAAAAATTAAAATAAAAAAAGAGGGAGAGAGAGAGAGAGAAATTTGAAATGACGAAACAAACCTGGATAAGCAAAACACTTGGAACCCAAAAACAGAGAAAAAAGATTGCGGCCAAACAAAATCGACGATGCTTCTACTCGATGCGTGATCTGATTTGGGAAAAGGCGTGAATTTGCTCATCGGGTTTTCGATTTTGTACTCAATCCACGCATTTTTCACAAATTTTCTGCATGGTTTTGATTTAGGGTTTTAATTTTGGGATTTCTTAATCACTCAATCTAATAGGTTTTGATCTATGGGGATTTTTCCTAATTCGTGAATTCTGTGCCAAGTATGAATGAATTTGATTGATTTGTATCCATGATGACAAATTGCTATTCGATTTAGAATCCTTTTCAAATGCATCTACCAAAGAGACTCATGCATCTAACAACATTGAATTCATTCGAGAATAGCAGTCTAATACATAACCAATTAAATTCAAAGGGAAAGGGCATCAAAACTTAACATTGATTGGGAGCTAGGGCTCAGCTAGTGATGGCGCGATTACGTTCACCGGAACCAATCACATGATGGGGAAACGGGGGAGACCTAAGAAAATGACGATGAGCATGAGAACTGAGATAGAAGAAGATGAAGATAGAGTTGCGATGATGTACGAGGGTTTGTGTAGCAAAAATGGAAGGAAATTGAATGCTTCGATGAAGAATGTGACGAGGGATTGTGGTGTTCATACTGTCGAGGTGGACGATGTGGGTTTTGAAGTTGGATTGAAGGGAGATGCGAGTGGGAAACTGGAATCGAAATGGCCTTCTCCGCCTCGATGGGTTGATATTGTTGAGGAAGATGCAAGGGTGTGGGTTCTGAAGTTGGATTAAAGGGAGATTCAGGTGGGAAACTGGATTTGAAGCGGCCTTCTCCGCCTAGATGGTTTGATATCGTTGAGGGTAGGGTTGCAACTAGGGATGTTGAGACTGTCTGTTGAATCTCATGGGCATCGGTCCAAGGAACAAGGGATTCGTCTTGATTATGTGGAAATGGAGGATGAGGACTTAGTGATCTCATGGAATGATGTGAGAGATGAACGTAAATATGGGCAAAACATCTTGATAGGCTATGTAGTTGGGGACAGGGTGCCGTTTGCTGCCATGAAGGGCTATGTGGAACAAAAATGTAGACGAGTAGCTTGCCCTGAGATCAAGTTACATGAGGCTGGATACTTCATCTTCCATTTTGCAGACATGATGATCTAAAGAGATAACGGAGCGTAACTGGTTTTTTAGTTCTTGACCATTGGTGCTTAAACCTTGGGAGCCTAACCGTTGATCTGATGTTGATGTACTTGAGAGGGTTTCTACATGGATCCAGTTCCCTGGACTAGATTTACAGTATTAGGGGAAGGATGCATTGGAGAAGATAGCAAGTAGGATGGGTAAACCCCTATGTACAGATGTGCAAACACCGTTACGGGGAGAGTATCCTACCCTAGAGTTCTAGTTGAGGTGCATATAAAAAAACACTTAGCAGAGCTGCTGAAATTTACTGGACCTGATGGGGAAAAGGTGCAGCAAAATGTCATGTCTGAGTGGAAGCCCATTAGATGCTCGAAGTGTAACAAATGGGGGCATAAGACAGAGGACTACTGGTCTAGGACTAAGGCTCACCAGGTATGGATTCCGAAGAAGAAGATTGATGTGAAGGAGGAAGTAAAGGAGAAAATGCAGAATCCTAAGAGGACCACTGTGTCTTCTAATACTGCTCCTGTGAAATCTGACCTGGATTGGACTGTAGTTCAAAGAAAGAATGGGAAGCTAGAACTGAGGTATGTGAGGAAGTTGTTTCAGATGCATTACTGTCTATATCAGATGAGAAGGGATCAGGGAATCAAGTTATTACTTAACAGCTGGTCCAGTTACTATTGGTAGCGCCCCCTGGGGGATTTTTCATCATGATTGTTGCCTGGAATGTACGGGGTATGAATAAGCAGGCATTTTATTGAGTTGAATAAAATAAAAGCAATGGGTTTGTTTGAAAATAGGGTGAAGACGAATCATATGACTAAAGTTTTTGTTTCTTCTTTCTGATAAATAATTATTATCATGTTAGTAATGGTAGAATTTGGATATGCTAGGATAAAATGTATTTTGATGTTAAATATGTGGATGAGAATGATCAAATGTTGCATTGTGAAGTTATATCAGTAGGATAGCCTACACATAGGGTTATACTAAACTATCAAGAAACAGGATCCGTTACATGGAACTCGTTATTCCCGTCGCTGAAGTGGAAATTTTTCATCGGTAAAGTTGTAACATGCCTCTGCTACTTCTGCTTGTATCCCATTCCCATCAGGAGCTTATTTGTTTCCAAAGCAGAAATCTGTTTCTATGGTCATTCATGAAAAAACCCTCGAAAACCGACGATGCCAAAATGGCAAAATGCTCAATATTGATGGGACGGGAAAAAGTTGAGCAAGAAGCAGATTGCTTTTCACCCGTCCGTACATCCTCCAAAAGCAACCCTCTCTTTCCTAATATACCCCTTCTCTCACCAAAAAGAAAACCATATATATTTTTAAAAAAATTAAATTAGTTTTAAAATTATAAATAACTGAATTGGATATTGAATTGATTGGATATGACAATTCCTGCAGGCTTTTATCATTGAGTTGTTTTAATTGTTTACAAAAACACTGAATTGATGATAAGTATGCATTGGATACTGAATTGATTCACTACTGAATTGATTGGATGTGACAATTCATGAAGGCTTTTATCATTAAGTGATTTGAATTGTTTATAAAAACAATGAATTGATTATGGATATGTTGGATATGACAATTCATGAAGGCTTTTATTATTGAGTGGTTTGAATTGTTTACAAAAACACTGAATTGATTGGTATATTCTTTTTTTATTTCTTCTTATGACAATCACTTTATAATATTCCTTTCTTATACCTTTTTATGTCATCTTCTACTTCTCCTTATCTACTTCTTCTCGTCTTCTTCTTTTCTAGCCAACCATAGAATTTGAAGGTATGAACAATTTTAATTTCTCATTTTCAGATATTTGATCATTTGAAAATGAACTTCATGCTATGGAGATCGTCCCTCTTCCTCATCGTGATTATATATCAGAATTCACGACTGAACAAGTTAAATATGTTCTTTTGTGAATGTTATTTTCATTAATGACAATTATTTTGCTTATACATTTTTTTTCCTCCAGATTTTTCAGACGATGGATGATCTGTTAGCTTGGGTGAGAAAAATCGGTTTAGAAAATGGTATTGTCGTAGTTATTCTAAACTTCATGAATATGAAGGTCCTAGAATACCAAGATTGGTTCTTGGTTGTGAAAAAGGGGGCAAATATAAGACTTCAGAGCAAGTTTTGAAAAGAACTACGAGCACTAAAAAATGTGATTGTCCGTTTGAGTTATAAGGTGTTCCAAACCTCCAGAGTGTGTCATGTGGGGGTTGAAGGTTATTTGTGGTTTTCATATCCATGACCCACCGGAAGATTTGCATGGTCATGAATTTCTATCTAGATTGAAACCACACGAGAAAGTTTTTGTGATTGAAATGTCTGAGAATACTAACCCTCATTTCATTCTTTCTATTTTAAAAGAAAAAAAATCCTTCAAACACCACACATGTGAAAAGCATATACAATGCAGTTCACACATACCAAAAAAAAAAAAGAAAAAAAAGGAGCTAGGACGTCTTACTCTTGTCCAATATGTCCTAAACCAATTAATTGAAAAAAAAAATCTTCATCAATTTCTTATAAATCCTGACACAAATGAATCACAGATATTCTTTGGTATCATCCCAACACTCTTCAGTTGTCGGTCAACTTTCCATATGCGTTGGTTATTGATGCAATGTATAAAACAAATGAATATCGATTACCACTTGTGGAGGTTGTGGGAGTCACCTCCACAAGATTAACCTACTTGTTTATGTTCGCTTACCTTGGTAGCGAGAAAACAGAGCGATACACACGGGCATTATCCACCTCGAGGACATAGATGACACAAAAGGGAACTAAACTACCATCAGTGGTTGTCTCAGATCGTGATTTGGCCCTTATCAATGCTATTGAAGCTTGTTATCGAACTGCGAATCACTTGCTTTGCATTCGGCATATAAATGAGGCCGTGACGAAGAAGTGCAGTCCTATACTTGGTCCGGAGTTCCAGGCATGTGTGATGATTATAAACAATACCCACTAGTTATCATATATCTTTGGGAGACATGGTTGAGAAGCGGTTTGTTTCAGCATGGACAAACCAATATATGCATCTCGAAAATCATTCCAGTCAATGGTAATTTCTCTTCATTTTGTCACAATATGTATCCTTTTTTTTTTTTTTTTTTTTTAAGTTTCCTTATCATGTTGATTGGTTCTTTTAATTCTTTTTTCAATATTCGTTTCTTTTTTAAAGAGTGGAATCTGCACATGCAAACCTGAAGTTATACTTTGGCAACACCATGTCCTCGTTGGAAACATCTTTTTTCTAAGATACACAAGATGCTGAAAACTGAGTTTGGACAGATACAGAAGTCATTCCAAAAACCCCTCAACATTCCACGTCACAAACAGTTATACGACTCCATATATGATCAAATAAGATGTCGAGTTTCATTAGAAGTTTTGGAGCTCATTGATGTACAACTACAAGCTGCGAAAGAAGCTTCTCCTCAGCTAGCTGGTTTTTGCAAATGTTCTATCAAGACTACATGTGGATTCCATGCATGCACAATATTTCAAAATATAGTTTCGAAAAAGTTCCTATTCGTCTCTCCAGCACCCATACTCATTGGTGACAACAGTCCATGCACGCAAATGAGTCCCGTGACAAGGCACCACAACAAGATAGATCATCTAAAGTACTAATGATATTGTAAGCCATGGATATGAATATGAGGGACCATATCATAGACAAATTCATTGATACTGCCGACCCTGCTCGTAGCACAATTAGAGCACCCTCGTACAATATAGGACATAAAGGTCGACCTGCTGGAAGGGAGGAGTAAAGTTCATGTCGTATGCAGTCATCACTAGAGATATCCACTAAAGGATCTGCAACATCATGAGGCAGAGGAAGAAACACAAAAAGATTTGGGGTTTGTAACTTCAAAGCTATATATGGTAACTCTTCGGTTCCTCCCGTCATTGATCCTCATATTCAGCAGTTGCATTCAACCCTTTATCGTTATGTTTCTCGTAATATTGATGTCCGAGGTGATGGTCACTGTGGATTTAGAGCAATAGCTGCTCAACTTGGTCTTAGTGAAGATGATTGGCATTAGGTACGAATGGATCTGATCCAAGAGATCCATCAAAATAGGGATTTGTATGATAGGTTGTATTCGGCCACATATATTGTGGAACACATGCTGCTTCCAGCTGATTTGTTTCCGGCCTATTGCTCCCAGCCAGCATTGGATAAATAGCATGACTATAGGAGTGCTCATCGCATCGAGATATAATGTGGTATTGCATACATTTGATGTCACTCCTTCAGGGTGCTTCACTCACTTACCACTGCGATCTCCCCCAGATCCTGCTGAAGAGCGTCGTGAAATAGCCATCGTTCGTCTTAACAATCACTTTGTTCAAGTTGTACTACAAGATTACTATCCTGTACCACCTGTACCAACTTAGTGGTGGCAAACAACATCAGAAGAAGTTAAAGGATGAGTTGACAAATATTTAGTCCGATTCAGTTTTGGAGCAAATTAATGAATATTAATACGCCTTGAGTTGTACTTGTTGGAGCATTCAAAAAATTAAGTAATATTTTGTATTTTATGTTTCAAGAGTTATTTATACTTATTTATAATGAAATGATCCTTCGGTGTATATGAACACTTTATAATTTTAGTATCCAATCAATTCAGTATCAAATTCAGTTATTTATAATTTTGAAAACTAATTTAAAAATATTGGTCTTGTTTTATAGATCTTTTTTTGTAGAGTTCAAATATGTATTTATTTTTGATATTTAATATATATATTACAAGTTATGTATGATTTTAATTATTAAGAGATAAGG
>JAOVYX010009702.1:0-34311 GCA_035668315.1 Drosera spatulata | reverse complement strand
TGATAAATACATCAAGGGGGAGTATTGTAATTAGATTATTAAAAGTATCCTTTGAAAATGATGTATTTACACCTAAGCCTAGATATTTTTTTTAGATCTCTTATACTTTTGAGGTTATTAAATGAACTTACCTAATTAGCTATTAATTAAACCTAATCACCCTGATAAGGTGAGATAATTAGATGTTAATTAATTACCTTGAGTCCTATAAATAGAGATTATTTGTAAGGTGTTATTTACATATTTTCAAGAGAAGAAAATCTTTCTTTCTCCCTCTAATCTGTCTCTAAAATATTTTATTATTTTGTTAATTTCGATAATTATCTTTCAATCTGACGAAACGTCTTTATTATAACAAATATAAATATATAAAATAAATTTTGACTGAATATTTATAGGTGTCAGTAAAACAAATTGGGTATGTAAGTTGAAAGTGAGGAGTTTAAAATATGGATCAAACTGCTGTCTAAATAAGGAAAACAGAAGATCCAGAACACACCATCAAAGCTTCAAATCCACCATCAATGGAGACCATGCTGCTACACGAAGCCACCTACCCCTTTCACTCCATTTCCCATCAGTGGAAACCTTGCCTCACTTTCACCTCATCCGATTGCCTCAAAACCAAAAGGACATTTCCAATTTCCAAGATTGAACCACCAAAATCAACCACCAAGATCGCAGCCGCAAAAAAGAGGAGTGGAAGAGAAACCATGACTCTAAACGATGAGAACCCGCCATCGAAATTCCCCAAGGATGAAGAGGCCACTACCCGTCTTCGTCTTCAAGAAGGGTTAGCTCAGCGGTAAGCAACTCTTTCCTCCTAATCGTGAGGTCTGGGTTGATAACATCGGCCTCTCTGTTGTAAATGTAATTGTGGGGTAAGGCTACATACATCTCGCCCTTATCGCACCGTGCATTTGGCGAGATTATGCGGGTATGTTCGCTTCCTTTGATTGCGGTTCCATCGAGCCGGAGTTAGGGTTTCGGGTCCTGACAAGGACGGGGTACATGGCTTCTTATTGCGAGAATCTGACGACGGATTATGCAGGAATGATGAAACGGAGAAGGCCGCTAGGGCGGTGGAGATTCTCGAGGAGGAGTTGGGGGTGGTGGTGGACATGGTGTCGTATCATAAGGTTACCAGGTTTTGTATGGATCGCAGTTGGGATAAGGCGCTCGAGGTTCTGTACGGCATGAAGGTTGCTCCTGACGTGACGACTTGTAACTTGGTGTTGAAGGCGTTATGTGGTTACAACAAGCTTGGTAGGGCTGTGGAGTTGTTTGATAAGATGATGATGATGAGTGGGAATGGCTGTTCTTGTACTACCCCGAATCTGAAGAGTTATAACATTTTGATTTATGGCTTTTGTAAGAATAAGAAGATGAAAAGTGCGATGGAGTACCTGGACCAGATGGTATCATTCGGTCATCGACCAGATATCGTCACATACAACACTTTGATCTCCGGTCTATGCAGAATTGGGAAATTTGAGGATGCGATGACGTTGTTGACTCAATTGAGTGGCAGCAGCTGCTCGCCTAATTTGCTTACTTACAATATCATGATTCTTGGTCTTAGCAAGGCAGGGATGACGGAGCGTGGAATTCAGCTTTTGGCCGAGATGAAAAGAAAAGGCATTAAGCCAGATCACTGGACTTTTAATGCCCTTGTTCCGGGACTTGCTAGAGAGGGAAAGTTCGATTGCCCTTCGGATCCCTTTGATGACCTTGATGAACTACTTGGTGTTACCCCCAATAAGAGGACCTATGATTCTGCCATGTATGGACTATGCCAGAGTGGACAGACTGCTCGGGCTATTGACTTCTTGGGTTATATGGTACGTAAGGGATTGAAACCGGATGATTTTTCCTTCCGGACTATCATCGAAGGTATTGCATCAGAAGGTCTGATTGCGGAGGCTCGAGAGTTGCTTTATGTGCTGGTTGTTAGAGGATTTGTGAACAAGAACTGGCAAATTTAAATGGCAATGGAGATATAGCAATATTATACATACAAGTTTGTAACTGCATTCTAGAGAACGCTCTGAAGCTGGACTCATCATGGTTTGTTTGATCTCACATTTATGCTGGGTCTTATATTTGATTGTCGTGAGTTTTTGCGTCATTTTTTGGCCTTATTTCAACAATACTACTAACTTTTACTGCTATTAGCTAGTTGTTTCAAGATTCGGTTGCATGGAGGAATGAGGAATGAAGCCGTCAGCACATCACTTGCAGCGTCTGAAAAAGCTCTGGCAGTGTGATGCACGTCACTTCTGCCATGGCATTTCTTGCATCTCAGAGCGATAACACTTAACTCCCTCTGAAGCGCCACGCAGATTTCTCATCTCGTCACGTTTCTTGGCAATCCTTGGGATGAACTTAGATGCCGGTCTTAACCAACTTGGGTTGGTGTAGTGGTGTTCGACTCAACCTTCTTCTTGAAGGTGTTGGGTTCGAATCCCACTAGCCTCAAAATCCAGGTTGGTTACGCCCGTTGAGTTCGGTCAAAGCTTTATCCGATGCTGGTGGGGGGACGCCGTGTCAGCGTCCGGAGGATTAGTCAAGATGCGCGCGTGGCCCGAACACCCTCGTCAAAAAAAAAAAAAAAAAAAAAAACCCTTAGATGCCGGTCTTTCTGAGTTGATCATCCAAATATCCAATGTAGTGAATGCTGGTTTTAATCTGTCATGAACTATCCCAAATGAATAAAGCTTTCTTTTTTTTTTTCTTCCTTTTGTATTATAGACTAGGCTAAAAGTGTTCCCATGTACCCACACAGCCACCCTTTTTGTATGCGAAGGTCTCAATGCACTTTTTGACATTGATACTCGGGCAATTTGATCGATCCCTGATATGATCTGTTCTAATATTTCTTCTGAACTCATCACTGCTCGTTGCTTGTACAGCATTTATCTTACCATTTGAGTTCACCCTCAGGATACATGCGAAAGAGTGTGCTACTCATATCGTGTTTGCTTCTTGAATAAGAGACGAGATTGTCGCCTTCCATTTCCATGAAGACTGCATCATGCAAAAATGCAAAAAATGTGTGCTTCAGCAGCTTCTACCGAAGAGAACAAAAATAACATGATCCGGCAAACTAAAGGGAAATTTTTATCAAAATACTCGCTTACATTTCACTTCTTGGTATAAGGACCGTAATATAGTTGTCAGGACCAGATATTCGGAAATACTTACTTGGTACCTAACCACCTTCTTCGCCACAAGGCATATGGACAAAACATCTTTCCCAGACACCTCAACTGTAACACCAGTGAATCAAAACAAGATCTTGCCTACGAAGGATGTCGGAGTGCTGAGTTGCCCTCCAGCAGCGACAACATCGTTATGTTAGCCCATGTCTGGTCTTTATCATCATCCTCATCAGAAAAGCCATCCACAAAATTGTCATAGTCATTATAACCGTCTTCCTCCAATGGGTCTTTCCAGAGGCTGAAGTCGTCTCTGTCCTCAGTATCATCAGCCATTGATGATTCTTTGCTGCTGTGTTTTTCACTTTTTTGTTCCTCCGACTCATTTCCCGATGCTTCGTCATCTTCATCCTCACTTCCGGATTCCTCGTCAGGATAGTCATTCAAAGGATGGTTTTCAGCTGATCATCACAAAAACAAGAACGTGTAAGGCATGTTGGGATGAAATTATGTGTTCTCTTTAATCAAGTACAAAACTCTTATCGAAAATAAAAATTGCAAAGTATTCACTTTGGTTTGGTTAACCCAAGGTACTTCTAAGTAAAACATTTGAGTGGTCCAGGCCAGACGGCAACGTTACAAAACTATTCATCAAACCCAGGGAGAACTTTCACCAATAGAATCCTTACGTCATTCAAAATACTAAAACCTTCTCATATTTGGCACAAACACATTTGATATTACTACCAAAAGGTTTTAAAATATATCACCTTATGTTTTATAGAAATTGCATGACTAGCAACAGCTTAAACCACATAATTAGAATCAATGAGCAGCACTGATAATCACTAGAAGGCAAAAATCGAATAGTTCATCCTTGGAATTACATTATGCTCAACGTAAGAAGCAATTTAAAACTTATACCGCCACTTAGGGTCTAGCAAAGTTAAAAGCATGAGAAAGTTGTCCATAAGATACTTCAATCATTTTCTTGGAACTTTTTAACACCAATGCAGATCCACCAAATGGCTATATGAAAACATACCATTTGAATCATCCGATTCATAATCAGAATTATCAGGACCATCATAAAACTCGTCATCATCATTCACTTGCACCCTGACCAAATGAGATAGCAGAATTTAATATCAAATATTCACCTGAGATGAAAAAGAAATTCCATTTAATTTCAAGTAAATCGAGGCCAGATTGTGGAAGGCAAGAAATATCGAATAGAGCAACATTTAAGCCACTCACAATGGATATAGATGAGCAGTAATTGTCTCGTCGACATCCTCTTTGACAGCGTACAAGTCATAGACATATTCATCTGCCATTACAAGTGAATTAACATTGAAAGGAACCAGTCTAAGTACTCTAGAGATAATAAGAAGCATTGCAAAGGAGAACAGTGCTTCTTGCTATGACGGCATGCTATGCAGGTGGAAAGAACGAAAGACCACCCACTTGACCCTACCTCCCTTAGGATGCATCCTTGCCGTGCCTGCAGATGGAAGATGAAGTGAGAACAAGAACAAGGTGCGGGCCAGATGACATTGATAGAAGTACACCAGAAAAAACCAACAACCAAATGGGAACCCCGATATAAAAAAAAAAAAAAACCAAACAAACCGTGAGCTGATACATAAGAGCTGATATCAGCTTCAATATCTTCAGCTGCAGCAGGAATATATTCTCTCAGCAGTGGCAGGAATGCAGATAGAGACTCTTGATCCTCCGAAGACATCTCTCTACAGCAGAGTTTAAGAAAACAAGTCAGACAGGCTACTAACCATGTTGAAGAACTGGGAACAATAATCCCGCTACTTACGGCTCCTTATACCCAGCTGCAGAAGCTCCAGCAGCATCCACACGAACAATGTCAAATAGGCGACATGCTTCTCCTAATTCTTCATCATGAACAGCCACTCCTTTACCCCTCCTGCTCCTCCATATTTGTTCAAAACGTGCATTTTTTGCTAGAGCCTGGGAGAAAGAGAAATATAAAGCAATAGGAGAGAGAGTGATAACTTTAGAAGCATGTTAGTAAGAAAAAAACAATATGTCCAAAAAAAATACATGGATGTAGCCACGATTGGACTGCGAAGAACACCCTATGCTGACTTGTCTAGCAGTCCTTACTCCTATAACTGAATGCTATTCCAGCCAATTTAACATCCATGGGAGACAAAGTAGATATCAAGTTGACACACCCAAAAAAAAAAAAAAAAAACTTGAGAAGAATGATAGTCCCTCTGTCCCATAATTTTTGCAATGGTACATACATCGAGGTTTAGTTTATGATGATCAAATATCATTTTTTTTTAAAGAATATTGTCAAACACTAATAATAGATTAAACCGTGGACTTTAATCCTATGCCAAAAAAAATAATTTTCTGATATCGTTGAGAATAAAAACGAAAAGCCTAGAAATGCTTGCCATTGCAAAATTTATGTGATGGAGGGATTAATTGATAAAGGAGAGCTTAATTGATAATTAAAGAAAAAAGGAAGGTGAGTTTTCAGATCCATGACACTAATCAATGAAATTGGACATCCTCGACCACATATAACATGGTTCCCCACAAATAAAGCTGAACTCCTGATCCGATTCAATGACTAGCTTCAGTTACGAGTCTCTGGGCTGATTTTGGCTCTAGACAACATCAACTAACAAATGAAAGTGCGGATAGCAAACAACAATTATCTTCTTGTTAAGAGCTTTTCTTTCAGATATAACACAAACAACTGCATCATAGAGATCATGAAATCACAGCTCGGACAACTAGTCTCTACAAGCATAAACCATTAGATGAAAAATACAACCACTACCGCTGTAAAATTGCAACTTAACTTACCGCTTGTCCTTGCTTAGCTTTTGCTAATAGCTGGTGTTGCTTCTGCAGTAAACATTTCAATACATTAATTATTAACACACAGACATCTACAGTAGGCTTGACAGAAAAAAATAAAGAACAAGATACATATTCCCTTGATAACAAGCCTATAGTAGCAAATTTGATTATAAAGAGTCTTAGCACTACAAAAACATACACTGGCATTCTTCAAAGTGTTCGCCGTGCTGCTGACTTTAGTGCCATTATCACCTCCAGGTTGCTATGCATATGAAAAGAACTAGATGTTAGTTATTGGTTATCCCAAGCACAAACTTAAAAATGCACGCACACCCAAAACCAAACAAATATATACTCGACATGCTGAAGGTCAAACAGCTCGTAAATCACATACTAGCATCACTCATGACATACCGTCCAATTTTCTTGTGAGAAATTTGAGAAGAAAAGGAAGCAAAACCCAGAGGCAGACAAAACTCACAGCAAGTGATCGCAGAATATCCATGGCAGCTTCAGAACTGTCAACTGTCTGCACATGTTGCACGAGAACTCTCTTTATCAAGTCAACTAATACAGAAACAAAGACATTATTAGATGTCAATACAGAAGTTCACAAAAGAAAAAAAACAATCAGCAGCTGACTGCTGGCTGCAATCATATATATGTTCCGTAGCAGAAATTACCCTAATCTTTGTAACATAGTGCAGAGTCCGAGGAAAAAAACTGATCATTCTTTTCTTGTGATTTTGTTCTTGTGCACTTTGTTGTTTAACTAAGACTATTGTATTGCCCTTCTCACTTGCAGATAGATGAGTCATATATACATATAAATATTACTCAACTTCTTAACATGTTGTGGTCGTTACACACACTTCAACTAAACACTGGTTCACAATTAGGGATTATACGCATACCTTTTCCAGTAGATGAATAGGGGGATATGGATAGCTTCTGAAAATCGGCTAGGGGACGCTTCGAAGGTCTCTCAGAAATCTCGAGCCCTGTCATTTGTCATTTTTCCAAATCAATGTTTCATCATCATCAGTGTATACACTGAAGAAAAAAATAAAAAAAAATCTAATAGCGACGACAGGAGAATATAAGTTAAGATAATACATACACAAGGCATCAAGAGGCGACTGGGAAGCTTTGCGTTTAACCCTAACGACAACGGGCTTGTCGACTGGAACCGGAGAGGAGGAGCTCTCGCCACCAACATCCGGATCATAATGAAGTGTGGACCCATCCATTGACTGCTGGTTTACGAAGCTGTTCGAACAACGAATGCCTGAGTAAACATCAGTTACCACATACTCGACCAAGATACATATTCCATGTAAGTTCACATCAGTTTCTATCCATATTGGGCCACAAGATTTGAAGCAGCTAAACAACTTCATTGGTGTCAAAAGGGATCAGAATAGACAGTCTTCATGCCTCACATATACGCAATCTTACCCCTTTTCTACTGGAGAGACTGTTTCCAGTTACTGGTAACTCTAGAATAAAGTACTATTTGGCCCACGATACAAAACGAAACCTCATCCTCTAGTCACACACTAGTTAAGGCCCTGCCAAGTCAAATTAGGTAAGTGTTCAATTAGTGCTCGCCCGACCATTCTTCTCTCGTACTCCTCTCTCATACTCCACCCAACACTCTGCATTTCGAAACCTCAGCTTGGAGAATCTTAACTTACCTGGCACAAGCCCAAGGGGGTTAACTAAGATCTCTTGTTCTCTCCAAGTCTCTGACTCGTTCGAGTCGTGGAATAATCGGACATTAATTCTAAGGGTTATTTCCATATTACCACCTCAAATCTAGCTTATTTCCATATTACAACCTCTAAAAATCATAATTCCATGTTACAATCTCAAACTGTGGTGTTATGGACAACTTAGTGGTCACCGTTGTCTCTCCATTCAAACTAACGGATTTAGTTTTTATTTTTCTATTTAACATATTCAAACTAATAATTGGGTTTCGTTTTTCGTCCGTACAATCCCAACATATATAACTCCATTGAGAACACCCCAAAGTAATATTTTCGTTCTAATTATTTGAGTTACTCCCTTAAAATATTTAAATTAGTTTGTAAAAATCTTTCTTAATACTAGAATGTAAAATATAATAAACTAGTACTCTCTCCATCCCATAATTTTTGTAACATTCACTTCATGCACGTAAATTTAAACAATTTAGGACGGACCAAAATGGCAAAATGATGCAAAAAATTTTGGAACAGAAGGAGTATACAATAACCATTTTACATAAAAAAAAACTAAAGATTATATTAGGAAAACCGATAATTCAATTATAGTTTCAACGTTAACAAACCTGGTTTATATGACCAATTTAAAATTTGTTGCAATTCAGAATAACAGACATGAGCACTGTTAAAGCACCTTGCATAGTTCAAGCTCAAAGCCTCACAGCATAGGTTACTACAGAAAATCATAAATAAAAATTGAACCAATGTGCATCGAATAAGAAGACAAATATAAGGATGACAATCCGAGCTTTCCAACAACGTTTTGGAGTCCTTTGTTGAAGGCGAAAGTGAGGGAACCAAAGCACAAATTTATATGATGATAAATTCTATTTTAAAAAAAAGGTGATGGTATGTATGTTATTTAACATCAATCCGGCGACCACCAATTTGTGCATAACATCACAATTTGAGGTTGTAATATGGAATTCTGATTTTTTGAGGTTGTAATATGGAAATATGAAAGATTAAACATACTAAACATACTTTGAGGTGGTAATATGAAAATAACCCTAATTCTAAACATACTAGAAGGAACCAAAGGCAAGCAAGCCCTAGATTAAATCAACAAAAAGCGGAGCATCTGTTTCCAACCAAACTCACCAAATCGCAGTAGTGAAAAATGATTGCGATTTCACAGAAAAACTTCCAAACAAAACCCTAAACCAATTTCAACACCACGAGAGAGTTCCAAATCAAATCATTCGATCTCAATCATCGACGTTGAAATATTGAAGAGGAAAAGGGAACCGAGAAGCAATGAGATGAAAATAGCCACATGAAGAAAAAATTGCTGGTGGCTTCTTCGGTGCCGCCGGCGCCGGAGTTCGGACAGTCTCGAGTTGCGAAGTTGTGTTCTGAGTTGTTTATTGTTTTTGGCTCTGCCACTTCTATCTTACTCCCTTTCACCTGTGAGTTAGGAAGGAAAGTTATCCTTTTTTTTTTCTTTTTCTCAAATCCTATCATTTTGGAAAAGAAAATTTTATAACCAAAATCCTTGTCATTTTTTTTTAGACTTATCTTTTTTCTTGATTTTTTTTAACAATTTTTTTAGAGTTTTCAATTCATTTCTTTTCCTTCTTAATTGAGACTCACAAGCATAACATCGAAAAAGATTTTGACCATTTTTTTTAATCATTTTTTATCAAATAAAAACTCATAAACAATGTTTTTTAATTCAAATCGTTTTTTGAATCGAAAATCTACTGGGTGGATGGATCACTGTGGATTCGAACCAGAAGCTCATAAGCAATGTTTTCCTATCATTTTCCTTCTTAGTGAACCGTAATGTAATAATTACGACACAATATATCATTCTTAATTATATATTCTCTTTGTCTCACATATTTTATAATATGTGCGTATTTTGTATTATTCTATATGTATAAATACAAGTCTCGTTTTTATGTCAAATCACGTCTGATCGTCCCGCAATATGTATTAGGTTAAAGTACATAATTTATACAACCATTGATGTTTCACAATAAATTTATAAAAAAAAAACACATTTGATCGTCATCGTATACGTATCAAACTTTATATCGACACATGCGTAAATCAAAACATTACAAAATATATAAGATGAAGATAATAATTAATAATTTAATAATATTCGACTTAAATGCTACAAATATTAATTGATAAAATAAAATATTAAGAAAATCAGTGAGTTGTGATGTGAGTTTTTCTGTTGAGGGTGTATCCATTGATAAAGGCAATTAATTCCATTCATTTATTTGTTTCTTCCTAGTGTCCTTCACCTGTTCATTTTCCTCTTCAACCTTCCACGCCTGTTCTCCTTCTTCCTTTTTCCCTTTTTTTTTTTAATCAATTCTCATCATCATATCCGTTCCTTTCAATTCTTGTGTGAGTCTCAGTTTGTGGGAAGCAGGAATCAGCAATCAGGGTTTCGCGATTTTGATTGAAGATGTCAAAAGACTTTCATTTTTTTTATTTGATTGAGCCGTTCGAAACCGAAAAAACCGTCATGGGTCATTGATTCGAACAATTTGATCGTTAGCTCAACTATTTCGGACGGTTTTAGACGCACAACGGATGAAGGTTTTTGATGCACAACGGATCAAGGGGTAATCCGGACTGTTTTGATGACCGGATGATGGATTTTTTAGTTGAATCGTTTGATCTGATCTGAGTTTTACAACATTGCGCATACTCTAGTAATAGGGTGTTGATCGATTTGATTTTAAATCATCAAACTAAAATAGAACCGATTATAAATCAGTTTCTATAATATAAATAATGAGTTGATTTTATGTGTAAATTTATAATTGTGTTGAATAAGATTGATATGATCAATATGACCCACGTAATCACATTCAAATTTTGAGACGTTGGTGTTGGGCGGCAAAAAGGAAAGGCTCTACGTAATCAATCAGCCACAAAAGTAAGAGTTCTCATGTTTAAAATTTAGAAGTATAATTTGAAGGGATATATTTATATAAAGAGTGGTTTAGTAATATTGATGTTGAAAAATTATTAAAATAGAAAGTGTTGTGGTTTAAAATGATAAGTATTGTCTATAATATAAAATGAAAAAAAAATATAATCTAATAATTTGTTTGATAATTTGTTCATTTTTATGTAGCATCGAACCTAAATATTTCGACCAGCGATGCTATATGGGTTAGAATGTTTGGCAATTAAGTGACAATATATACAGAAAATGAGTACAAACGAGATGAAAATATTAAGGTGGTTGTGTGGACATACAAAAATAGATAGGATACGAAATGAAGCTATTACATAGAAAATGGGTGTAACTCCAATAGAATATAAGATGAGGAAGTCACGACTAGGATGATATGGTCATGTAAAACGCAGATCAGTCACAACTTTTGTTAGGAGATATAAAGTTTAGGAATTAGCACATGTCAAGAAAGGACGAGGAAGACCTAAAAAAACCATGAGAGAAACCTTGAAGTATGATATGGCTTATCATAATCTTACAGAAGATGATGTACATGACAAACTGGAATGACGCCGTCGTATTCATATAGCCGACCCCATTTGATGGGATAAAGACTTAATTTGTTGTTTGTTGTTGTTGATATGTGATACCATAATTTTCAATTTAGATAATTTAGTGATATTTTCAAATTAATTCAGATTAAGTTTTTTATAAAAGTAATTAATTTAAGTTAGTTGACTAGTGAGTTAGTGTGTATTTAACAGATCAATTATGAGTCAATTACGGAGAAATGCTATACAAAAAAAACATATAATTCCTTAAATTTTCGATCTTTTGCATATAATTTTTTTTTAACTTTTAAAATAGACACATATCTCCCTTTGAGGAGGGTGTTCTGTCAAAATAATATATACTTTTAGAATGATCGTACGTCAAAAATCAAGATATTTTCAAAATTTAGAGATTAAATAATTATTTTTATAATTTAAGAAGATGAAATATAATCAAATGATAGTAAAACCTAAATACTATTTTTTCTAAATAGAATTTTATCACCCAATGATGAAACGATATTTTATTAATTACTAATCAATCATTAAAAAATTAAAACTTCAATATTAACCTTTCATTCAAAAAAAAAAAAATAGTTCGTCAATCAATTGTATCAATAATAATACTTAAAAGAAAATAAATATACAATAATACACAAACCCTAACCCTAACGTGCGCAACCCGCCACCATCACCGTCGCAGCCACCGCCATCATCACCGTCGCAGTCGTTACCACCCTAACAAAACAGTGCGTCGAAATCATTGTTCCGATTGAATTTCTATCATACAATCACAAAAACCCACGGTTTAAAATAGGACTAGGGCTACCTAATTCACCGGAATCATCACCGCACCGCGTTTCGGTTCGGCTGTACCAAAACGCGATGGGTTTGCGTACCAAAATGTGAAATTAGGCGAATCGATTTCAAACAAGACAGAGAGAGTAAAGACGCTGCAATTTCATCTAATTTTCACCATGAACATCGGCGGCATATTGAATTGAATTTCTTTTGGAGGAGAGGGAGAAAGGGGTGGTCAATGTGGGTGGAGAAAGGGGTGATGTAGTGAGGAGGACGATGCCTTGGAAACAGTTCAATTTTATTTTATTTTTTGTCAGAGAGGGCCAGTTTTTTTTTTTTTTTTGTGTCTGGAAAGTGAATAGTCACATGGGGCCATCAATGCAAGGAAGAAAACGAATTTTAGGAGTCGAATTTTATGGGCATTTGTTATCTGTATCACATAGATTCATACATATCCTAGAAAATATTATATGTATCTCAAATATTAGGTATAAATTTTTTCCTGAAAAAAGATTGGTATCTCTCTATTTACGTTAATTACTTATACATTGAATTTGACTGATTATTCGATTATGTTAACTTTGAAGATCAAATATTAATTATCAAATTGATATAATTTTTTTGGAATAAAAAGATATTTATCTTTTTTCTTGAGATCGTAAAAATTCAAAAAGTACTTTCTAATATCACGTTTTTATTTTTGAGACACAAACAGAATGACTCTAAAAAATTTTAAAATTGAAAAAATTATCCAGAGATATTGATTTTTAAAGAAAATAAATACCCAATAAATATCCCATATATTTTTTTCTTCCACGAAAGTATCCATGTTTTGATTTTTTTTTCTTTTTTGAAATTTAAAGTTACATTTGCCTTTTCTTTAAAAATTGTATTAATTCTATTTTCTTTTATCCTAACTCTAAATACTTTCTTCACCGAATATCTTACTTAATCAACCCACGATCAGAAGCCGACAAACCACACGCCTACAAGCCACACTCATCATCATCTCCATTCACCACCATGCTACACCATCATCATCACCGTAGCATTATGAATCCCAAAAACCAAACAATCAAAATTTTTGCCTTTGATTTTGTTATCGTTCATCATGGTCCATTCAACAACCCTAGCCACCGCTAATGAGAATCCATCCCCTGCTTGCTTCAACGAAGTAGCAGAGAAGAAATCGATGAAGACGAACTCAACGAGTGAGTGGACTTGACGGGTCCGAGCAACAGCTCTACACTTCGACCCGAACGAATTGCATGGGTAACAAGAGGACCAGATCTACTGTCATTCAACGACGAATCCGCGCGACGAGGAGAGGCTGTTCTGGCATCGACTCGTTCAAATCGCAACAAGAAGGCTAGGTGCGACTTCCCTTTGGCGATCTCTTCTCTGGTAAGTGGCACACGATAAGTCTTGTCCGTGGGAATCAATACGTCTTCAGTACCTCAACAATTAATACGTCAACATGTGGGAAATAGTATGTTGTTTGAGACGTACTAATTGTTGTTTTGAAACTTTCGACGATGAATTCCGGCTATGGTAGCAATGACGTATTGATTCTGACGAGATATGCGTACTTATAGTGGGGCGCGACTTTCAATTACGTTTTTCTGACGACGTACTGATTCCGAATAAAGAGACGATACTGATAGTGGTTTGAGACTTCCAACGATGGTTTCCAACTATGATGTCAATGACGTACTGATTCTGGTGGGATTAAACGAAGTCAATGATTTATGATATGTTTATGATTGCAGCGCACGTTTACAGTACGTGAGCGAGGTGGCGAGGATGAGGGTGAGCAGTGTGATTATGGAGTCGTGGCTGAGGGGTGGGATGTCGTGGATGTGGTGGGGAGTGATTTGGGAAGGAATTATTTTGGGAAGGATTTGAATTCATTCAATTATTTAGGACGGTGAATTTTAGATGTAATAATGATATTGAAGGAAAGTTATATTTAATTCATTATGGGATATTTGGTGTGAACAAAATTAGAATGGGATATTTTTATGTTATTAAAATTTTCCTTTTAAAATTTGATTTGTTAATATAAATGGTTAAGAAAATGTGTAGTGTTTACTAAATACGAAGTACACACAATCAGTGTAGATCAAACCAAACATGGCATTCGGAAAAAAAAAGGATGAGAGACGAAGAAAATTCCTCTACACCTCAAGAGGAACAATTTCATCACGTGCAAGATGTAACAGATGATTCAAGTGATGAAGAAGGCGTTCAACAAGTGGAGATGTAGCAGCCATCAAGAACCGTAGGAGCTTAAAGTTCAAAGAACACAGGAGAAAAACCGTTCTTAGATGAGATTATAATCACCGACAGCAGTGGAAAAAATCCCGAAGGCACCAAAAATTGGATATGCAATATTGCAAAATGAGTTTTAAGAGCTCATATACTCGAATCCATTATCTTTTTTTTGGTGCTCCGACCGGGATAAAAGCTAAAATCAGAAGGCGCGAGATCATGTTGAAGGATCGAGAGGCGTATGAGAAGTTGCGTACGAAGGTTCAAGATGCTGAAAAGAAGGGCGTTTCATCTTCATTAAAGAATTCTACCGTGTTGAATAAAGAAACGCTAATAGCAAAAGGGGATGTTGAAGACACATTCAAGATGATGGATAGAGAAATGGTTGATATGAAGATCGAAAGATGGTTATCTGCTAATGGACTCTCGTTCAATCTGTTGAGGAGTCCATATTTTCATGAGATGGTTTCTGCAATTAACAAAGGCCCCAAGGGATACAAAGCATCATCTTATGAGAAGGCTAGAACAGCGTTGTTAGACGAATGTAAAAGAAGCGTTGAAAAAGATCTATTCCCAGTGAAAGATACATGGTACACTCATGGAGTATCAATCGTTTCAAATGGGTGGACTAACGTGAAGAGGATGCCATTGATCAATATTCTTGCTGTTAATAATCGTGGAGATATGTTTTTATATGCTGATAACTTCTCTGGGGTTGAGAAGGCTGGCAAAGAAATTGTCGAATACTTGCTCAAAGCAATCGACAAGGTGGGACCCTCTAATGTCGTACAAGTGGTGACTGATACTGCGGTAAATTTCAAGCTTGTGGATAAAGAGGTCGTAAAGGTACACAAGCATATATTTTGGGCGCGCCTTGTGTTGTTCATACGTTGAACTTAATTTTCAAAGACATGCCCAGAAATTTTGTTTGGTCGGGACTACGTACAAGCAAGGGAAGTCGACAGTCAAATATATTTTGAATCATCAACAAGCACATGCTATGTTTCGTGCTCAGTCGAGACTAGAACTACTAAAAATGGCGAAGACCAGATTTGCTTCTCAATACATATTACTTAAAAGGTTAGTTGATTGTAGAGAGGCTTTGGCAACAACCGTTGTGCTACAATCATGGAAGGAGTGGTTGAAAAGTGGAGAAAAATACCCTAAAACAATGGGCGCTTGTGTTGCGGAAACTATTGGGAGTGAAGAATTTTGGATGGAAGTCAATGATATCTTAGTCATTACAAAACCGATTTATTTGTTAATAAAGTTTTGTGATGATGAAGGTGCCAAAATGGGTGAGATCTATGAAAGGATGAATAACTTGCTTGACGAACTTAAAAGATATCATGATTGGCGGTGATACACATAGTCTGGACTATCCACTGATGGAAGAACTTCTGCTTGCCCGATGGGAAAAACTGAATATTCCAATCCATTGTCTCGTCTTTGCTTTTGAGTCTGAGATTTTATGATCATAAGTATCTTGCGACGCCAGCACCAGGAGGCACAACTCGAAGGGCTCCACATCAAGACAAAGAGGCATTTCAATTTTATTCAAATCGAAGTGGATTTTGAATTTTTACGAAACCCGTTAGGAACATTTTCATTCTAAACATGTCCATATTGAATTTCAATCTTTACTTTTCAATCTTTACGTGTACCACTTTCAAACAATGAACTTATTTGCAGGTATTGTTAATGTACAAAATAGGAAAAGAATTGATTGGTATGGGTCGAACATCATAATTACAATTGTAGAGTTTCACTTTATATGTGTCTATATTAAAAGTCCCTATTTATTTTTGTAATACTCCGAAAATTTGATATTAAAAAATATACAATATATTAATGAATGAGCGTATAATACAACATAATGTTATATAATCGATAACATACGAATAAAAATAACGAATGCATAACGTTATAACGGAACGTTACGAACCTACATATAATATAACAAATACTTTTCGTTGAACATAACGTTATAACGTACGTATTTAATAAACGTACGTGTTAAACATAATATCGTATAACGTCATAACGAAATGTTATAACGATATAATAAACATATTTGGACTAATAAAATACGATCTCGAAAATATTCGAGATTTTCAGCAAAACGAACGTCATTAAGTTAGATATAATTTTATCTAATTGAAGGTATATTTTTTGATAAAATAATAGAACGAAATATGGATAAAAATAGACTGATAAAAATAAAACGAGGGAACGGATTCGAATAATATACTTCCACCGCCATTTTCTCCCATCCTGCACAACCCGGCGTCGATTTCGTCCCCGTGCACGACATCGTCTGCGCGCCATGATCTCCGCTGCACATCACCATCAACATCATTCTCACCTTCCCTGCGCCTTCACCATCACCACCGCGCCTGCATCTCCATCAACATCACCACAGCCATCTTCATCACCTTCACACAGCCGCATCAACACCATCACCATCCAACACCAGCTCCATTATCACCATCAACTCACCATTTCTCGCGAGATGAGCCAAGGAAACCGGAGACGACAAGAAGTAGGGACGCACCAAGGAGGACAAAGTGGTGAGAAGTTGGACGCGCTCAGGGGAAGGAGGACAGCAGCGAGGCCGAGTCGAAAGAAAACGAACACGTTCAAGGTAACGTAACTCGATACGAGACGTTTATTTTCGTTTATGAGCTCGATTCTGTGCGTGTTTGAGACCTTGTTTGTATTGAGATATAATCAAGTAGTTCGTGTTTCATGTGTTGGTGGAGTTATAGGAAGAATTCATAGCCGTTGCGGGTGAAATCCTTACGTTTCAGCATTTCAGGCCCGTCGCGCTCGCGACTGATCTAGGTCGTGACCGCGACCAATCCAATTCCTGAGTTTGAACAATCGCGCCCGCGACTGGTCCAGGTCACGCCCGCGACGGGGCTCTGTCCTGAAAACAGAAAGCCCCGGTGCGTTAAACATCATATGTTTTTTTTTTTTGTGCCTAACGAGGGCACTTTACAGGGGGCGCTGCCCCCTGTAACCCTCGCCCGATGAGTGGGGAGTGGGATCCCCATCCTTGGTGAGCATAGCGCACATTCGTCGTGAAGGATTAACCCAAACGCGTATATGTGATACATGAACCTTGCGTATAGAAAATGGATATTAAATATGCATATATGACTATACGACACCTCTAACCGTGCCGTGACAGGTGCAAAATAAACTACTAAGATAATAACAAATCAAATCATACACTACTACGTGTTACAAATAAACGATATGCTCAAATGTACAGATACAAGGTGATCTATAATGAGTGAACAACGCTAAATGAAATCATCATAACGCATGCCTAAGGAAGCATTGAAACGAGTTGGGATTTACACTACGGGACATACGAATAAATGGAATGCAAACCAACGATGAACTCCTAATCAAATATAAAGGCTGAACACTGTAAGTCTTAGGGACTGAACTCTAGCCAAACTTTTTGATTCATCGTCACGGATGAACTGAAACTAGCTAGGGAGTGTTGGGCAGCCCCCATCCTCTTAGCATGCATGCAGCGGCTTCAACGCCGGACATGACGGGGCCACTGGTTACTCTCTGCAGGAAGGCCTAAATCTATCCTAATTAGAGGAAAATAGAGCCCGTTGGAAGCAGACTTTATCCACTAAAGTATAAGATGATGTACAATCGGTTCAAGTACGTCTTGGATCGATGGATTCTTGTAGTCCGGTTAACGATTGACGAGTCTTGTATTCAGATTCTGTCTGTTGAAAACTCTCGAGTCATGGGCCCATGATAACAAAAATGAACATAAGAAACGTGAAACCATACAAATACTCACACGTAATATGGCATACCTATTTTTTTAAAAAGTATAAATGTTTTACCGGTACTCATCGATTCGTCATAGTCGGGAGAATACCCTGTAAATATGAGGCATATACTCTAGGTTACTGAGTTTCGTACTTACGGGTTATGTATTCCGTTTGCAGTTGAGTTATCAGATGATTAGTGAAGACTGTAGTTACTCTATGTATTTTGAAAATGTTGTAATAAAACTATGATTATTTTGGATATGTAATATATGTGATATACTAGTCATGCCACGAATTAGGTAACTTAATGTCTTTCACCCTATGATTGTAAACTAAATTCGTAACAGCTAAACAACATGAATCGAAACAATGTAGTTTTCTTGACTCCCTACACCTTTAAATTCGTTTGGTTTATTTAGTCTTGTCATAAACCGGGTTTATAATGACATAACGTCACGCGTCATATGACGTGGATCTCAGGACGTTATAATTTTAGTTTCATATCTATGCATGAAACACCAATTATGTCTAGTAATAGTTGAAAGGATAAATTTTACCGAATTTCACTTTTGACTTGGGACCACTTTGAATTTTTTTTTGTGATGTTATTGATTGCTTGATGTTTGTTTTTATTTAGATTTTTGTCCTTTCACTTTTTCCATGTTTATATTATATTGTACCGCCTTTTTCCATGTTTATATCATGTTCTGCTTGTATCTCAAATTTTCACGCGTGTACATATTCTTTGTTACATATTTAATCTTGAACTATTATTGTTCAGGTCATTCTCGGCGTCATGCAAGCATTTGCGAAGATAGCGGAAAATGTAGAAGAAGAAAAGTTGTTGAGGAAACAATTTGTTACTTTTCATTCACGCCAGGGACTTTATGCGATGGCAACTGTCCAGGTTGATGCTGTAACCATGTATGCAATTGATTGGTGGTCATCATATGGATCATAAACTCCAGAATTGGCTGATGTGGCTAAGACAGTACTAGCTCAACCGATTTTTAGTTCTTCAACGGGACAACTTTGTAGTACTTATGGGTTCATTCATAGCGTGAAGAGAAACAGGCTAAATACATCAAGGACAGATAAGCTGGTTTTCATTCATTCTAATATGGGATTACAATCACATTTCAGTGAGAGCTATAAAGACGGACCATACAAAAAAGGGACATTGATCCAGAAGTAACATGCATTGACGACTCTGCTATCAGACTCTGAGGATTTAAGATGGAGTGCGTTGGATAGATAGGACATCGATGTTGATTCCGAAGATGATACCGAAGGAACTCCTGCTTATGCAAGTTTCACTCTCTGTTTTTTCAATTAATTTTTCTTATTTAAAAGTTCATCATACTTATATTTTTCTACATGTTACTACTACTCATTCAACACGTTCTAGCTGAAGCCGAACACAAAAGAGTTGAAGTGGATTAATGCAAACTCAAATTTCTAGCTTCACAACAAAAAGGTCTCAAACAGGAAAGGGGACGGAAAAGTTTTGATTGTTGAAGCCTTGAAGATCTATTTAAAATTTTATGCTATCATTTGTTTGTGTACTTTTATCAATTTGAAATTTCTATTTGTAATTTGAACGTTATTTTTCTTATCAATTTGGAGAAGTTGAATTTTAACAAGTATAATTATATTCCTAAAAATACATACACATATATATGTGTTTATATATATTGTTGTGAATTATAATAGCATATCATGATGAATTATGAATCGAAATAGCGCACCGAATGAACCTACCCCCATCGAATTACGTATGTCCAACTTATCGTACCACGAATTATATCGAACCACGTATTGGGTAACATTGAACAGGACAGAGAAAAAAAAAAAAAACCAACATCGCTTCCACCACACAGTATGCCTAAGAACGAAAATAGTGCCCCTCCAGATAGAAACAGTGGGACCGAATGAACTACAACCAGGCACTTTCGTCCTCGGAAGAAATAACGTGCAAGTACAATGCTCACCGTTACAAATAGTATGTATAAAACCCAATCATAACACTCATCATAGTAACAAAGTGCGCATGTGGATAGACTCAATGCGCATGTACGATGATCTTAGTGCACCTTTCCCCGACCCTCCTTGTCCTTTCTCGGATCTCGTCGGAGACGACAACAAATCAATCGTCTCATCCATCGATCCATTTTAACATTAACACCAAATCAAGCCCTCGAATGATCCTTGCTTTGCTTGTGACCCACGACCGAATTAGAACTAAAGTTAATTATACTTATATTTTTTCTACAGGTTACTACTACTCATTCGACACGTTCTAGCTCGAGTCGAACACAAAAGAGTCGAATTGGATTAATGGAAACTCAAATTTCTAGCTTCACAGCAAAAAGCTCTCAAACAGGAAAATGGAAAGAAAAGATTTGATCGTTGAAGTCTTGAAGATCTATTTAAAGTTTTATGCTATCAGTTTGTTTGAGTATTTTTATCAATTTGAAATTTCTATTTGTGATTCGAACGTTATTTCTTATCAATTTGGAGAAATTTCTGACCCATATATATTTGTGTTTATATATAGTGTAGCGAATTATAATAGCGTATCGTGACTAATTACGAACCGAAACAGTGTATCTAATGAACCTATCCCCATCGCATTATGTATGTCCAACTTAACATACCACGTACCCATATCGTACCTGTACCACGAATTATAGCGAATCACGTATTGGGTAATATTGAATAGGACAGAGAAAAAAAATAAAAATAAAACTAACATCGCCTCCACCAAATAGTATGCCTAAGGACGAAAATAGTGCACCTCCGGATAGAAAGAGTACGTCCGAATCAACTACAACTTGTCACTTTGGTCCTCGAAAAAAACAATACGCATACACAATGCACACCGTTACAAACAGTATACAATGCACATCGTTAAAAACCAATCATAACACTCATCCCAGTAACACAGTGCGTATGTGGATAGACTCAATGGGCATGTACGATGATCGCAGTGCACTTTCTCGACCCTCCTTGTCCTTTCTCTGACCTCGCTGGAGGCGACAACAAATCAATCCTATCTTCCATCGGCCCATTTTCACATAACACCGAATCAACCCTCGAAAGACCCCTGCTTTGCTTGTGACCCATGACCAAATTAGAACTACAAGGACACAGGATAGAACTATCTGTGTCAGTACCAAGTTTGCTTGAAACAGATCGCGGTCATCTCAACGATCTTCTTCTTGATTATTCAGACAATCTCGACCTCGTCGAGTTCATCAGAGTTGATGAGGGGTAGATGCAGAGTTCATCAGAGCTAGGGCGGGGCGACACGAAGTCGGTTGGAGATGGCGGCGAGCTTGGATTTTTTCAATGAGCGTGGGCAGAGTGGAGGAGGTGATGATGGGGGATTGGTTGCTGTGGCGACAACGGAGACAACGGGAAGGGAAGGATTTGGGGATTTGAACGGCTAGGGTTCTGATTTATGGATTTGGGGGAAATATGGTGAGATAAATTGGGATTTGATTGAAGCGCAAGAAAGAAAGGAATATTTGATTGAGATGCGATTTTAGGAAACTCTATTTGATTGAAGGACAAATTAGACAAACCATGATTTTTTTTTTTCAAACAATGAATCAATCTGTCAAAAAAAGAAAAAAAGAAAAAAAAATTGGTTTGACTAATCCGTAATTTGAAAAGAAAAACTACATTTACAGGTAATTTACACATGAATTATGCATAGTTGTGGTTTATTTTATTTTAATCCCACTTTTGTTAATGAAATTATAAGGACATGTTTGGTAATGAATTTTTATTTTCTGTTTTTGTTTTCGTTTCACGGTTGATAAAACCAAATACTTGTTTCTGATTTTTTTAATAGAAAACAAAAAACCAAAAATAACGCTTTTGCATTTCTGTTACGTGTGTGCATGGGACGGAGCCGTCCGATATCGGACCGTTTCTTGTCCCATCCCAGTGTATTCGATACTAAATTTTTTGTCCCGTCCCGTCCTGTCTCATCGTATCGGTTCTTTGATTTTCGATGCGGGAAGTTGTTTTTCCCATCCATCCGGACAAACATATATAAAAAAAAAAACTCTGAAAAATTTCCCTAGGATATGCCTTTTCCAAATTATTATTCAAAACATACAACCCGAAGAAATAATTTTCATTTGATATAATTTATATTTTTCCCAAAACAAACAGCCCTCAGCGCAACCAAAATTCTTCAATTCATCAAATCTCAACTAAAACTCATCAAATTTATTTCTAATCACTCCCATTTGATCTTACATACATAAATAAATCGATTTTCATCCACAAAACATCTCAAATCTTTCAATTTCTACTAAAATTCGGTTTCGATTGTTTTGAAAACCCTAACTACAAAATCATTATTCCTTGATCATTTTAAGTGATTGAAGACTCTAATCTACTTGTTTGGGTTAGAGTAATTTAGTTTTAGGAATGAGTTTGATTGGTTTTTTGTTTTTGTAGTTTTTCTCTAGGTTCTAGATTCGTTGGATTTGAACTGGCACACTGTTTTGTTTTGAAACAATGCGTTAGTGTTTAGTTCTTGGTTTATTTTTTAAAACTAAAAATAAAAAATAAAAATTCATGTTGGGTACTATGTAATAATGTTTTCAATTTTGTGGATATCGTGTTATAAATTTTTATTTTAATTGATTTTTTGTGATTTTTGAATTTGTTGCATTTGATGTGGTGCACTGTTTTGTTTTGTTCTGACGTCCTGTTTGAAACAATGTGCTACTTTAATGAAACAGTGCGCCAGTGTTTATTTTTTTTTTTTAGAAAAAAATTTATCTTGGGTACGATGTGATAATGTTTTCAATTTTTTGGATATCATGTTATAAATTTTTTTTGTTGACTTTTTGTGATTTTTCGTTTTGGTTTTTGGATTTGTTGGATTTGAACCAATGCACTGTTTTGCTTTGTTCTAACGATGCGTCAGTTCAATGAAACAGGGCATCTGAATACAATAAAACGGTGCACCTGAATAATTATGTACTTTTTGGTTCTTTTTTTTTTTTTAAAGAAAAAACATGTTGTTTACTAAATAAGGATTTTTTCAATTCTATTGATATCATGTTATAAATTTGTGTTTATGCATTCATTTAATCTTGTGCTTATTTTTGAAAAAAAACAACAGGCGCACTGTTTGAGTAACACTGGCGCTCTGTTTGAATGAAACAGTGCGACTGTGTTATGTGAACAGTACGCCTGAGTTTTTTGATCATGTAAACAAATCGAAGCATATTTTTTTTTGTGCCCGACTTCTGCCATGTTGTTCCATTACCTGGCACCCTGTTTGCATTTGAACTGGCGTTCCGTTTCTTTATGATATTTCATCGAACATCTTCGGGTATCTTTCAAGTCATCATCGATTTGAACTTTTTGTTCTTTCTCTGTTGGTTCTTTCCCTTCCATCTACACTACTGTCGAGTTTTGTGCAATAGAGATGTAGGATCTAATTGAAGAGGTCATTGAATGGGTGTGTGTTGAATAGCGTAGTTGTTTTTCAAAGGTAACTTTGGTTAAACATTTTTTTTTCTTGATCTTATGTCTCATAATCTCATCCTGATATTGTTGAGTGAGATGCTATGGGATATGGTACATGACCTGAATGAAAAGCCTTTGGGTAAATCCAATGGGTTTGCGATGGCGACGGCAGTGGGTGGTGGGCTTTGAAGGTGGAGCAAGGTGACGTGGAGAGTGAATCCTTCAAATTGTAGTGGATGGGAATTATTTTTTCGTTTTGTATGGGTTGAGTATTTTTTTTTATTTTTTTGGTAATTTTTGGGAATTCACCCAAAAAAATTATGTAAATTACCAATAGGTCTTATTTTTGAAACTTATTTACCAAGAAGTCATCCCAAACTTATTAATTATGATTTGGTCTTATTTGGTTTGATTTCAGGAATGATTTGTTATCTTTCCCTATTGAATTGAAGTCTTTTATTTTTGGTACATGATTAATTGGTAATTAAGATAATAGGGTATCATCAATTGATAAATATTTTAGGTTTTGATGACTAATAAATAATTTTCTCAAAAAAAATAAAACTTTCAAAATATCTTTGGATGTACAATACAATAAAACTAACAACATACTCTATTACTAATACGAGATCAATATGTAACAATCCATCAGCCGTATTCCGTGAAAGCATATTGAAAGTTGATGAGAAGCATTATAGCATTCCAAATAACCGCAGCAAATACAAACTTGGAATAATTCTACACAAGAAACTACTATGAAACAACATCAACACTATAGAACTATACTTACTATGACTATTAACTATATATATACACAACCATGTCGTTTTAGTCGTATCGGTGCAGTGCGGACTACTCGGTCCGATTCCCACAAGTTTTCTCATACCAGATCAAAAGTTTGACACTTTCATCGAAGCATTCCTGTCCCGACCATATTGACCCGGGATCTGTCCGGTATGGTTCGGTTTTTTTCGGTTCTGTATGGGATTTTGAAAAATTTTGTGCACCCCTAGTTTATGCTTCCTCATTCATCTTGGTATAATATTTAAGTTTTCTATTAAGAAAAAATCATTTTAATTATAAAGCATTTTTAATTTTCGTTACTGGTTTTCATTTTTACAATTATGAGTATCGTTACCAAAAATCCTTATTAAAACCCTATTTTTCTAAAGGTTGAATTTTTTTTTTAAAAAAAGCAAGGAAGAAAAAAGAATATCAACACATATTGATCCAAATGACAAAAAACTTGGTTTAGAAAAATAAATGCTAAGAAGAGTCTGGTGATGTTATGTGTGATTAAATCGTTGGATTTGTCATTCAATGGTCGAGATTAAAAACTCATTTATATATTAAAGAAAGTGATTTGAATGGATTTTTAATCTCCACCATTGATCTCCACATCCAACGGTTTAACTACAATAACTTTATATGTGACCACCATAAACTCTTTTTTCCTACTAAGAAAGCTTTTACATCTCATTTGTGGATCGTTTTGCTAACAATTTAGAGATGAACGACTACATTATGGTCAAGCACAGGCCGTGCCATTGATGCAGCGCACGGGCCATGCGTATCAGGCACGGGCCGTGCCAAGGCAACAGGGGCCATGCGCTTTATGAGATTTGGTTGTTTCGTTTCTTTATTTTTAGGGAAATTTATTACATTTTGTTTTTCTTATAAATATATATGTCTAAATCAGAATATAGAGTGCAAAAAACAGGAGATTTCATTAGTTCTACGAATGTTTTCCAGAGAGGTAGAGACGCTGCTTCAATCTGAGTTGACGGTCTTTATGGATCACAACAAGTTTGGTGCTACGCAATTCCATCCGTCGAAGAGACCATTGTCCTTCCTCTGTTTAGACCAATTTTCATTGGTCTAGGGTTTTGTATCTTTCAACTTTTCTAGTTGTAATTTGAGATAACTTTCTATGCGTTTAGCATGATGTGTTTGTTTCATCTTGTGACGACGATAACGTGAATTTAAGTATGGCTCAGTGGTTGTTACTTTGTCATGGATTTTTATGAGATATGATCTCTGTTTCTAATAGTTTCATGTTAATTGTTTATGGTATCATTTCATGTGTTGGATTTATTCATAACTACTTGCCTATTATATTTGGATTGGCCATCAAAGTATGTTAGGAAAGTATGTATGCAATCAAGGCATTCTCTTTTGGTTGATGTTAGTAGCAAACTCATAGGTTAATGTCATTCTCTTTTGGTTAACCTATGTTCACATGTAAATAGCACAATTTGGTGGTAATCTGTGTTAGGTCATTATTGTGAGTTGTTCGAGAAATATTCATAATGTGACATGCTTAGTCTGTGTTACATTCTCTTTTGGACATAGAGTAAATGTGTTACCTTGGTTATGTCATGCTTTATGGTAACCAATAGCTATATCGGTCTCTCTTTTTGTCGAGTCTAATTATAAACACCTATCATAATAGAACATGAAATGAAAGATTTTTAGTCCATGATAAAAATCCATGCCGGGTGAAAATCACGGAGGCCATACGTTTTGTCAAACTTGATTAAATCTAAAAAAAAATTATCAATTGGTTTTTATTTAATTTCTTTCATTGTTTTCTTTAGTTTCTGATGTTATTAATAACCCCCCTCCCAATTTTACAAAAAATTGATAGATTGATAAATTAATTCACAAAATCTTTAAAAGGCGTTCTCTGTGGGGATCGACTCGTGCTTATCACTACTACATTTTTGTTATCATTTGTGGTATGAAATAGTACAGATATTCTAATTTGTAACACCTTGCGACGGGTTCTATCAAATTTTGATGCCATTGTCGAGGAATGGTGTGAATTATTTTGATCTCTATTAATTTTCTCTTTTTTTTATTTGTTAGGAGCTTATTGTCTCATGCGCGTTTGTGAAACAAGGTTGAAGGAAATACATTTGAGCATCAAGGTAACAAATAGAACGAGGTGAAGTGTCAAATTTAGCCAAAATTCTTAATCGTCATATTGGTGAGATCTTTCCATCTTTAAATATGGAGAATATTTTTAATGATCAAAATGGTATTCCTAATGCTCAAATTGATAATCGCACTCTTTGATAATTGGTAGAATGTGATGACAGTAATAAACCTTCATTGTGTATTATTTTTCCTAATGTGCATGGAAATTTTAAGCTCAATTCTGGTTTGTTGCAAAAATAATCAACTTCCCATGGTTTACCTGGTGAAGATCCTCATAGGCATTTGAATGAATTTATGATGGTTTATGCTAATATGAAACCGGAGGGGGTAATAGATAAAGTGACTAAGCTAAGAGCCTTTCCTTTTAGCGTTCAAGATGATGAAAATAATTGGCTTTATGACTTACTTAAGGGAATAATTAACATATGGGGACAAATTCAGTCTTTGTTTCTTGATAAATATTTTCCAAGCTCAAAATTTTACAATAATTCAAAAGCAAATTTGTTCCATGAGACAGAAAAAGAAAGATTTGTTGCACGATTATTGGCAACATTTCAAAAGTCTTATCTCAACCTGTCCCAATCATCAAGGTTTATCTGCTTTAGGCCTGGGTTTGGTCGATATAGCTTGTTGAGGTATCTTTAAGATAAACAACCACGAGTAGCACGACAAATTTTGAAAAAGCTAGCTGCTAATTCCCAAGGTTTCAATCGCGATGATGATTTCTCTTGCGATGTTCATGAAGTGTCATCTTTTTCAAATTCTGCTGATCAAAAGCTTGAGCGTTTAGCAGATTTGCTTACAATGGTTTTCCAAAATAGCAATAAAATTCCACAAATTTAATCATGTGGAATATGTTCTTTGAAGATCATGCAGCCGATATGTGTCCTACCCTTAATGATTACAAACAATGCATTGGAAAATTTTCCTGGTCCTCCCAAACAAGAAAATTCTCAAAACGTAACTTATAATGTAACTTATGTATCCTAGTTGTTTGGCCAAGAATAAGAAAATAGAAGCTAAAAATGACATTCTTGAAATCTTCAAGAAAGTGGAAGTGAATATTTTTTTTATTAGAGGCAATCAAACAAGTTCCTCAATATGTAAAATTTCTAAGGAACTATGCACTAATAGAAGGAGACTTAAAGATAACGAACGTGTTATAGTTGGTGGGAATGTTTCGGCTGTCTTACAGAAGAAACTTCCTCTAAAACAAAAAGATCCAGGAATGTTCACAATACAATGTGTCATTGGAAATGTTGAAATTGCAGGATGTATGCTGGATTTGGGAGCATCGATCAATGTGATGTCATTATCAGTTTATAACTCCTTAAATCTCGAACCATTAAAACCAACAGGGGTTTTCATACAACTTGTTGATAGGTCAGTAGCACATGCTGAAGGTCTTGTTGAGGATGTTCTTGTCAAGATTAATGATTTGGTCTTTCCAGCAGATTACTATGCGCTTAAAATGGAGGATGGTCATGGTCAGTCTTTCCTATCTGCACCTATCTTGCTAGGACGATCATTCCTTAGAACAGTCAAGATCAAAATTGAAGTAAATGATGGAACTCTTTCTATGAAGTTTGATGGAGAGATAATTACCTTTAGAATCTATGATTGGGATGTTTGTAGTGGCTCAGTAGAGCAACCCCTTTGAAAAGCTAACTGATGGAGGATCTGCCTTGGTTTGGTCCTGTCGAAACGTAGATTGAGGAGTGAACTGAACGTTGAGGGTTGATACCCTTGGATCTGTAGTTATGTGCTGCTAGACTGCTCCCGTTGAGATGGGAATGTCATCTAGGAGATGCTTCGTTAGCTCTTGTAGAGTCATTCCTCCAGTGTAACTTCTTGGCTTGGGGGCTCCTTAACCGCATTAGATATTTGTGATCCTCATCTGTAAGGATGATGATTTCATGAGGCTTGTCCCCAACACCTTGTCCGTCCATGGATGATTCAATTGTTTGGTCCTAATGTGCTTCTATGGATGGGGCCTGGTCTGTGGCCTTGTCTACAGATGTTTGGGTTTCTCTGGGTTGGTTAGTATCATCTGCAGGTGGCATTTGTGTGTCGTCAGCATCTGTGGGAGGAACAGTGTCTGTTGTTGGTGTTGGTTGAGGTTGTTCTCCTTTCCCTGGTGTTTGATGTGGTTGCACTCCCTTGTCTGTGGTTTCTCATGCCACTTCATCAATGATGTTGTCTTCCAGTATTGCATCATCCTCATTCTTTTGTCCTCCATTGTCACCATTGTCATCATCTCCTAGAGAGGGTGTATGCCTATGGTAGGTCTGGAAAGGTATTCATGAATTTCCAGAGTTACAGCTCTTAGATTCTTGTCAACCAGCCTGTTTAGCTCAACTTCCACCTCAGGAGTGTTTATAAACTCAACCTTTTCAAGTTGGGCTTGTCTGATTTTTGTAGTTTTGAGGGTTGAATCCTTGATCTCCAGAGTTCCACTGAAAAGGATGTATGGCTCAGTTGGTCGCTTCTTTTTTGCTGCATCCTTCTTCTGCATTACGGTTAGTTATGCAAATTCACCTTTTGTAAGCCCATCAATAACTCCCACTTCAGTTTTGCTTCCATCTGGGTTGATTTTGTATCTGACTGTGGGACTAAAGGGGATCAGTTTAGGCCGTTGATGAGCTGCTTTCCTCTTTCCTTTCATAGGGAGTTTATTTTCCCTTATGAATTGTTGCGGCATAGACTCCTTTTCTGGAATGCCAAGGAGTTGTTTTGTTTTGGCAGAGTGTCTGGTCACTCTAGTCTGAAGAGATAGGGCCGTCTGCAATTCTTCATCTATTGTCGTAGGGTCAGCTGTGATAGCAGTGGCTATCTCTTGTTCCTCTTCTGCTGTTGTGGTTATGGTTGTCCATACTTCTGTTGCAGTGGAGGGCTACTTTGTCGGCAAACTTGTCAGCCCTAGTCGTGTAGACGAGATGGGTACTATGGCAGTTGTTATTGACATTTCCTTCTTCTTCCCAATTGAGAGAGAGGGCACTATCTCTTTTGCCACGGTCTTTTGAGCCTTTATTGCTTTTTTTCTTATTTCAGCCTCCATTGCTTATTTGTTTTCTGTTAAACCCCTTTGCAGTCATTTTCTTTCTGAATTCTGCTTGAGGACCTTCTACCACTTCACTCCATAGTTTAGCAGTTTGTGTGATGAGTGAAATAATTCCCTCACTTGTCCATTCCCTGATGACTGCTGCTGCTAGATTGGAGCTGTGCAGTACAACCTGTTCTATGCCTTTAGGGGGATTCTAATCTTGATTTTTCACCCTTTTCCACCCTGACATTCAGAATGGGCGGTGCATCAGTGGGAACTAGTTCAAGTATGCTGACTAGGACAGGGACAACTGGATCTGGTTTTGTTGAAGGCTCCTTTCCTTCTCGTCGGGAAGATTTCTATATTTGCTGGTCTGCATCTACTTCTTCCTCAGCCGTTGCCTTTTCTGGTTGAGTAACTTCCTCTTCCTGGATTGGCTCATCTCCTACTGGTGCGTTTGATGAAGCTTCCTCTGCCTCTTCAGAGGTCAGCATAACCAACTTTCTTCTGGTTGCTCTAGGAGATCGAGCTGTAGCCTTTCTCTTGGGCTGCCGTCTGGTTTTGATACCTTCAGATTCCTTGACAGTAGAGGGCTTTGTTGTCTCTTTTGCAGTCGATGGGGATTTGACCTTTGTCTCCTTGGCTTTCTTTACCACCTCCTTCCGAGGTTGATCAGAAGCTATTGAGGTAGTCTGGACCTCCTTCCTTTTCTTTGAGAATCCAAGAGGTTGTTTGCCAATCTTCTTCACGTCAATCTGCTTGGCAACAGTCCACGGCCTTCCCAATTTGTCTGATAGCTTAAGCTTATCCTTCAAATGGATGTTGATCACTCTGCCGTAGAGAGGTGGTCTGGCCTCAACTGCTTTGGCTAGTTGATACATTAGCAGCTTGGTCCAGTTTAGTTTGTGCTTTTTTGGGATTGCAAACATGATTTCTTGCTAATCTGACGTGATTTGGTCCTTTGCAAACTTGCGCGACATGATTGCCTTCTTTACCACATCTGCAAGCAGCTTGTGGCATTTGGAGAGATACTTCTTCATGGTTCTAATTCCCTCATCTTTGTGCTCATCATTCAACATGGAATGCCTTCCTTCTGTTACTATAGACTGAGGAATTTCACGGGACCCTTCATTGGATACTTTGAACAATCGTTCAAAGTCTTCGGAAGTGATCGTGATCCCTATCTTCTTATTTTAAGTGTGGTGATACTTTGGAAGTCATTCGCAACTTTGACCTTCTCAATGAAGTCCAGGACATCGTCTTCGAATATCCGACTGGTTCGTTCACATAGGTACCTCAGTCCTGCGTCTTGAATGAGCTCTGCGATCTCCTTGACTTCATCTGATTCATCCTTTAGAGTTTCAAAATCGAGAACACCCTCTGTTTCCAACTCTACCTTCCATGAGGTTAGACCGACTTTGGGTTCTTTCGGATGAAGATGGAGAGTTTGATTCAGTGTTGGCCATTTTCTAAACTAATTTCAATTGAGAAGGTTTCAAAAAACTTGGAGTTTTGGAGAGAATGATTGAGGGTGAACAGATTTAAGGTTTGTAGTAGAGAGTTTTTGAGAATGTGAGTGCTTAGAGAGAGAGAGAGAGAGAGAGTGAAGGTAAAGAGTATAAGTTCTCTCAAATACTCGAGTATTTATATGTAACAGAGTTACCGTTATAAATCTTTTTAAAAAATAGACGTTACCTTTCTTTTCGCAAAGCAGCACTATTCTGACCGTTGCAAAATTCAGGCAATAAAATTTGTGATTCTGTTTCATTCTAAAAAAAAATAGTGTAGAAGGGGGATTTGAATGCTAGTCTGCTTCTCACTGCACAGTAGAGCATTTTGGCCTTATTCATTTAAGTCAATCATACCCAAATTTTTCCTAAACTAAGTAAATTTGCTCTCATCAAGAGGCTTAGTAAAAATGTTTGCAATTTTTTTTTTCTGTAGAAATATATTCTAGCTTAATATGACCTTTTTGCACATGATTATTGATAAAATGATATCTGACATCAATGTGCTTGGTTCTTGAGTCAAAAACAAGATTTTTTGAAATAGCCATTACAGACGTGCTATCACAAAAGAGATTAAAGTTTTTGAAAACATAAATCCATAGTCTGTAAGTTGTGACCTCATTCATAAAATTTGTGCAGCATAGTTTCCTACTGCAATGTACTTAGCTTCTGTAGTTGA
Source organism: Drosera spatulata (assembly GCA_035668315.1). Classification (NCBI taxonomy): domain Eukaryota; kingdom Viridiplantae; phylum Streptophyta; class Magnoliopsida; order Caryophyllales; family Droseraceae; genus Drosera; species Drosera spatulata. The sequence continues at coordinate 2,504 of JAOVYX010009702.1, read as the reverse complement.
GGTCGAGATAGTCTTCTGCTTCTTACTAAACCATGATACGATTCTTGCACCTAGAAATTAGCATGTTTCGATTGTTCTCTTTCTATCAACCCTACATCCTGCAAAGTCTACATCTGAATATCCAGTTAGTGTAAAATCTGATTCCCTAGGATACTATATATACAGATCAAGGGTTCCTTTGAGATATCTTAGGATCCTCTTTACTACAGTATAATGGGAAATTTTTGGGATCAGATTGATATCTAGCGCAAACACAAACAGCATAGAGAATGTCTGGTCTGCTGGCTATTAGATACAGCAAGGATCCTATAATCCCTCTGTATTGTGTTTGGTTAACAGATTTTCGTTTTCATCTTTATCAATCTTTGCAGTAGAGCACATTTGTGTTTTCATATGATTTGTATTTTCTAGTCTAAATTTCTTAACTATGTGTCTCAAATATTTAGCTTGGTTTATGAATATTCCCTTCTCTAATTATTGTACTTGAAGTCCTAGAAAGTATTTTAGCTCTCCTGTTAGGCTCATCTGAAATTTTGACTTTATTAGTGCAGCAAACCTTTCACACAGTTTGTCATTAGTTGTTAAGCGTTTACGATGTCGTAAGTACCCAAGTGAACGTGTCGCTTATCAAGTAATAAAGGAGAGCAAGAGTATCGTCCCACGAGGAAATAGGATCCTAACGATTGACGACGTAGTCCTAAGTGGGTCAAACTAAAGTAATCGAATGAGGTTTAAGCTATGAAACTAGAAACCTAAAGAAACTAGGTTAAGTGCTAAGCTAGATGTCGAGTGATATGAAAGTGGGGATAGGGTTACGACTTCGTTATCCTAGTGTGTAATCACTCCTTTTACTCTAATCTAGTTGTTCCTTAGGCGTCTAGGTTGGTAGTCGGGGGTCCCTAAGCTATATGTTAGTCTTTCTCGAGATCTATGGTAACTCTCGCTAGACGTTATCTTAACGTATCTCTGCGAGTGATGAATGCGTCTAGCGAGTGATGTGCACATTGGATCCCCTAAACGACTACAAGAGTCATGCAAGCAGTCTCTCGACCTTTGATTCAACTCTACATGAGGATTTCCTAAGTCACGTTTACACCTATCCTCTTGGAATCAATACAAACGACGAGATCAACGCAAGGTGATCAATCAAGCGAAGCACTAAGTTCAACAACCAACACACAACTATAACAATACATGAACAACTAAATTAAGACATGGAAGTGATCACAACACTATTCTAACTACATCGCAACCCTAATCGAGGGTTTAGCTCATGATTCAGAGGCAAAAGCAATACATCAAACACCTCGTGTGCATACAAGCCATCATAAAATTCTAGCACTAAACACTAAGGAAAGAGGTAATCAAGGATGATCTCCACTAATGAGATGATCTCCACTAAAGTAATCCCAAATCTCCCTTGATCTTTCTTCCCCTTCAATGGAGTTGATTTGATGATGGAAAAGTCTCAAAACAATCACTAAACCCACCAACGCTTAGGAAAAATCACAAGATGTCCTTAACGTGTGGAGTGGTGATGTTTTCATAGGGAAAACCAAGGTAGCTGCCCCACCTGTGCTGCAGCGCAGCCCACAGTGCGACTCCCAGCTATTGGCGGCGTTTAGGAGCCGCTTGTCGCCCCGTTCAATACTTTTTATGTCTGTTTGTCCTCGTTTGACCTCTGTTTTCGATGTTCTTGGGCTCATTTTTCTCCCCATGTAAAAACACACATGCAAATGTATGAATCAACTCAAAAAAGTTATAAAACACAATTTTAATACACAATTTGCCCAAAGATGTATAAAAAATCGAAAAAGAAACAAGGTCGAATGTGCACTTTTACGCTCTAATCAACTCCCCAAGCTTGAGTTGTTGCTTGTCCTCAAGCAATGAGAATGAGGTGAAACAAAACAAGAATTCCCCAATATGCAAGTGTCATAATTCAAGACGTTAACACACCAATTCATCGTCCCCCTACGACCACTTGCATGATCACATCCTAATGTCACCACACTGTTTAATGACAAGGCATATCTCTCACCATCCCACATGATCGTGAGGATCATTTAACACATACTCTCCAATCATCATCATGCAAAGATAATGGTTCAATCCGAACAATACATCAAGCAAGAAGCATTCATATACCAACCACCCTCTTACCCAAACCAAATGTGCAATTGCGATCCAAGTTAAGACTGAGACCAATATAAATTCAAGTTAGGGAGAAGGAGGTTGGCTATTTGGCTATGTGGAGTTCGGGTGTAAAGGGGTAGGAATGTAGTGTAGGTAAGGACATCGGCGCACATCTAACCCATCCCCAACCAAATATGATTTCTCGAGTTACAATTACTTTGCAACATTTGATGTGTATGAAATCACACATCATTTCGTTATTTTAAACGTTTGTTTTTATCCCCTTTAAAATGTCTAAATTGTATTTTTAGTTTCATTTTTGCTTTGGAATGTTGGTACTGCTGTATGTTGTGATTTTATGGCAGATT